>CAJQUW010002519.1:0-70234 GCA_907163375.1 Prostheceraeus crozeri | reverse complement strand
ATTCTGATATTTCCAATGATTACAAAACCTGTAATCCTTTGTATCGCAGGATGATTTATTTAGTTTCAATGTCAAATTATTGAGATGTGTTATTTGAGTTAATTCTAATCATTCTTCCATTTACCTTAATAAACTCTAGACATTAGTAGACTAATCTATTCAGAAAACGCTTTGGGCTTTCTTTAACACAATCTTCATGGAAATGCTGTCATTCCAACATCCTGAAAACAATTCTGTCATTCCTTCATGGAAATAGTGTCTACACTGGTGTTTCCAAACCTGATTGCCATTCAATCCTTCCTATACAGATAACTATTCAAACTTACTTACTTCCTTCACCGTTTTTCGTCCTTCCCTATGTTGAACGGGGTCAGACATGAAGCCTAAACGTCACTACTCACTTCCCTCATACTAGGGGCTTGGACGGTGCTGACACAGTCAGACCTTTCTGGATCGTTGTGGCGCTTTTAGTCCGATGTCCTATCTGCCGACACAACTTCCAATGACACTCTCGGGGCTCGACCTCTAGACCAAAGGAGCACCAGGCCAAGCACTTAACCACTGTACCACGGAGACCATTAACAAACCTCCTAAACTGATAAACAACACATGGTGGCAGAAACACAAGTTCTTCCTTTAAGATATTGATTGGAGTCAGTAATTGTAATAGCAGTGGTATGCACTAAATTGCTTCTTGCTCGCGAACTTGCTTTTTGATTTCTATTCATTTTTTGTAGCCACAGAATCCCGACTTTTTTTTGTTTTGGGCGGATAATAAAGGCCAGCAGTTTTTTTTCCCCCCCCTGTTGGCGGTCATTTCAGGTGATCGTTCATCCGACGTCAATTTCGCTAGATTCTCTATCTCAATGAGAGCAATCAAATGAGTGAAAAATGTACCATTCTCAGAGTCTTGCCACCAGGCAGCATGTAGTTGAACCATAATGATTTGAAGAGCAATGCGAGTAACTGAATCTTTACAAAGTAAGCTTATAATGACAAGGTGCGTCACCTAACATGTCGAACTTCTGTAGTTCTTCCAATAATTGTAGACCAGTTGTGCTACCAGATCACACGATAAAGTAACTTCCTTTCAAGACGTATAATAGAATATCATGCTTACTAATTCAAATTATTAATTAAAGTAGTCCTAATAAGGTTTCATGGCGTTCTCCAATCCGCAAGTGTACAAAAGCAATGCTACTGTGGACGGGGAACCATTGGATTAATCAGTTCTTAAAAGAACTCAATGGAGCTTTCTCGTGGCAACGAATTAAAATTGATCAACTTGCCCAATATCTGATAAAAGTAGAATCTTAAGATTTGTAAACCAACACTACTTATTCTTACTGTTAATATACTAATACCATAGATTCCAAACACTGCCGCATACATGTTCAAAACAGACGTCTAATATACCTTACCGACTACAAATGCTGGTAGTGGAAAATACAATGTGACAGTGGTCATCAATAGGGTTAAGGAAATAAAAATGGATATTATGAAACACAACAGGAGATGGGGGGGGGGGGGGGATCGATGATTAAAAATTGGAAAAGTGGAGGTAAAACATGGAAATACTATATTGCTACTACTACACTATACACAGATTCTGACACTATCACACATTGTGGAAAGTGGTAATGGAGGGCAAACAATAGACCTACCAATTACACTCTGCTACAAACCGACAGCAATGAAAATATACACACTATACCTAAGACTAAATATGAAAATAATATTCTTTCACTGAGTTTTTGTTATCTCCAGTTTCCTTAATCCGTCTATAATACTTCATAAAATCCCACATTTCTTCATTTTTTCTTCATTTGAAATACAATACCATCGAATCACTACTTCATGCTGCCGATAAGGGAATATAAAACATAATACTGCAGTCCGTCATCATCAGCAGGTACTTCGACTAGTTGTGTTTCGGACCCCCTAACCGAACACTCAAACCCAGACGAGCGGGTCCCAACAGCAATATGGCTGACAAAATACTGATAGGTATGATTGTCTATGAAATATATACCACTAAGATAAGTCAGACATCATTCAAATTTTACGTTTTCCCCACAATCTAAACTCATCCTGTCATTATATTCATCCATCAATATAATAAATACTTGTTGCTTTTTGCGATCGCGAACATGTAAACAAATCCTTTTACATCAGTCTTTTATGCCTTTTACATTGTACTTTGCCTAAGCAATTGTACATGTGTATAACTTACTAGCAGTACTTCATTAACCATATTATACCACTGACCCAAAATGGGACGGCTTGAATCTTTTGACTTGTCACGTCAAAATAAATAACATTAATGAACGACAAAAATAACTAGAAGATTAACGAACTATTTACCAAATAAAATAAATTATTTACAGGATTTGTCTGAATATTATCTGTACTACTAACCTCAGATGAAAGAGTTTCTGTATTTTTAGATTTATTAGTAATAAAAATTAAAAAAATATTTTCCAATACACATTTTACATGACCCATCATTAAACTTAGACTTCTAGAAATCGTTGATAATCCTTAGTTGGGTTGAAAAATGCATTGTTGTGATGCAGGTCAAAATATGATTGCAAACATATTTCTCGTATGGAGAAATAATTTGATTATGATAACCGTCTCCCGAATTTTACGGGACGTTGGGTACGAATGATCCCCCGTGACCATTTGAAAAATGAAAACATTCAGAAGTCATGTTGAAAATAAACTTTGCTATTTTATGTGTTGTGTGTACACATGTTCGCTGTTCATGTTTTCTAAATTTAGTTTATGTTTTTGTAACATTATTTCAGTTAGTTTTTGGTTTAAATTGTCATGGAATTTGAATATCGCAGTCTAAATCTATGCGAAATCAAGAAATGGCGTCCAAAAAGACAAGAACCAAAAGTCGAAAAGGTAAGTTTATAATTTCATCTACAATACATTGTTCTCAAAGGGGTATGCTATGATAATCGCAATGATCTGTAAAGTAGTAGAAGGGTTTAGTATCTACTTAGAATAGTGCCAGGTCAGAATAGCAAGATTAACTATTTTACCTATAGGTAGGGGTAGGCCTATAGATGTTGTATATAAACATATTGGCTCACATATTAGTAATATCTCAAAAGTCGGTTAACCGACGATTGATATGAATAGCTATATTCCCATTATAAATTCCAAAAAGGGCTGTAGGCTTGAATAGTTGGACAGTTTACATCTGGTTTTAATCAATTTACTTTCCAAAGTAGGCTACTGTTAATTTCTGTATCGCTCTTCATTAGTTTTGAAGCTTATTAGTCTAGCACTAGCGCTTTAAATGATATGTTACTAATTAATCATAATACAATCTTCTTCATTAGATATGGAATTATCTTTAGTTTTCTGTCAGGTAAAACGTGCAAAGTCGAAAATGCAAATGATGACAAATCATCTTCACACTCGTGAATGTTCATAATATTTTCGAAAATGAATTGTAACCCAACTACCGTCCTACTCATACGAGCAGGTATCGGCTGACCGGTTACCCGCACGATCGAACACGGTGGCTTATGCTGAAGAGCTGATGTCTTAAACTATTGTCTCTATTACCCTTCAATAAGAAATTACTTGGTGAAATCCATAGTAGGAGAGGTTGATTCATAATTTCCACCTACAGAGAAAACGCAAGACCATGGAATTTATAACATCCATGATAAAAATGTACGTTTTTCTTTCAGATATACCCTGGACGATGTTGTAACGATAATTGGAGAATGATGACAATGTTTTCAAAAGCTAACATCTATATACAATCCACCTGACGGATGGTAATGTATCTGACGGTGAATAGTAAAGATGAAGATTATTGTAATCTAAATAATTTACCTGGATCACAATTGCGTGCAGGAAGTGGAATCGTCAATTCCTTTATGAACAATGGTGAAGTTTATTGAGTTAAACTGAATCCAACAAACTGGTGAAGAATTTAGTTGATATACATGTGAGTTTGCAAAGTCTGGATATATTAGTAGCATATACAGGCACCTTTCTAGCACCTCTTCTCCCTTCGTGTCATTTATACCGGTATAAATGCCTTTTATTTTTTAGAAACGAGAGCCTAAAAATAGAACCCGGTATTCAATTTTCAATGTAATATCATAGATTATTCTTAGGTTACATAGCAACAAAGCGTAAGCGGTTATTTTCTACAATTTATTTTCTTTATTCAGTGTGTTTAATCTAACCCAGAATTTTAATATAATTTATTTTTATAACATTTCAGGAAGATGAGTTATCAATTGCGGATGCCGCAAATCAACCAAAATCACGATTTGCCTAAATACGTACCGAAAATCGAGAGTGCAGCAGAATTATATCATCTCGATGGACGAAAGGAAGATATTCCGACGAATTTATCTACTCAACAGAAGTTGGACAAAACGATATGCCATCACTGATTAATGGAATTCCATCCCCCCCCCCGATTACCCCTAGCACGATATTTGAAATTTTTTTTGATGACGATGTTATTTCTATGGATAATGGAAAGAAACTACAAGGTAATGTCTTGTTAGTAAAGGAAAAAACATAATTTTCAAGTGGCACCAAATGAGATACGCTAGTTTTGGCAATTCTTATCATTTCTGGATACGTTCCTCTTCCTAGAAGGAAAATGTATTGGGAGTTAAAGTCTGATGTTCACAACGAAGCTGTAATCAAAGGCAATGTCCAGAAATCGTTTTGATGAAATCATTCGATATCTACATTTGGCAGACAATTACCATTTATCTTCGGACGACCGGTTTTCGAAAGTTCGACCTCTACTTGACAAAATGAATGAGAGATGCTTGAAATTCCAGCCAAATGAACAAGAATTAATCAATTGACGAGTCGATGACTCCATATTTTGGACGTCATGGCACCAAACAATGTATAAGGAATAAGCCCATTCGATTTGGTTTCAAAACATGGGTGTTGGCTACCGGTGGAGGCTATGTAATACAATTCGATCCGTATCAAGGCAGTAAATCAACGTATGACAAAACTCTTGGATTAGGTTATAGCGTGGTCACCAATCTTCTTGATTCGCTTCCAAGCCACCTCCCCTTTTGTGTGACATTCGACAATTTTTTTACGTCATTACGTCTTGTTTCTGATTTAGCCGAAGAAGGATTCGGAGCAACAGGGACAATCAGAGGTAATCGGCTTCAAAAAGGTTCGATTTCCTCTTCCAAAAAATTAAGTAAACAACCGAGAGGAGCATTTGATTACCGCTACGATCGACAAAATGAAATCATAACTGTAAGTTGGAATGATAACAGCGTTGTTACACTGGTATCCAACATACACGGTGTCTTCCCTTTGAATAGCGCCAAAAGGTGGTCAATGAAAGAAAAGAAATTCATGCAGGTTGAGCAACCACGCATCGAACTGTACAAGCGTATAACAGAGCTATGGGAGGGGTCGATCGTATGGATCAAAATGTCTCTTGCTATCGAATAAACATCAGGACAAAGAAATGGTGGTGGCCTTTCTTTGCGCATTGCTTAGATATGGCATTGCAAAATGCCTGGCTATTACATAGAAAAAATAGTTCAGAAAAATTGGATCAACTGTCTTTCAGACGAGAGATTGTTGATGTCTACTTGCGACGGTATTCAGCTTCAAATGAAAATTCACCAGTAGCACGAAAGATTGCACGCTTGGATAATAAAGTCCCAGGTGAGATTAGACGTGATGGAAAAGGGCATTTCATCATCTCAGAAAGTACACAAAGAAGATGCGCCTATTGTGGGAAGAAAACTTACAGACGTTGCATGAAGTGCCAAGTGCCTCTCCACCTTGAATGTTTGCAAACCTTCCATCAATGACTTTTGATTTAAATGTTGTAAAAGTGAACAATTGATCACTGCATCAATCCTCGACTTGATGAAGAAGTGTAAATTTAATAAAAACGAAAAGAAAAAATATGTTATATGTCTTATGCGGAATACCAGTACCCATTCGTACCCGGTGTCCCTATAAAGGGACGTTTACTAAATCGTATATAATTACTTATAACCTTGATTATTTTCATAAATAATGTCGAATTGGTGATTAATCAAAGTAGAAAAATGCAATTTTCAGAAAGAAAATAAAAAAATCAATTTTGGGTTAATATGGGTTAAAGTACACATCAGATAAAACCCAGACGAGCGTAGTGGTGTCGTAAATGTGTAAACCCGACACACATAGTGGCTGACAAAATACTGAATAGGTAATGATATGTCTTGAAAGATATGCCACAAAGATAAGTCAGACATCATTCAAATTTTACGTTTCCCACATCTAAACTCATCCTGTCATTAAATTCATGCCATCAATAAGTACATTTTGTTTTTTGCGATCCGAACATGTAAACAAATCCTGTACATCAGTCTTTGCCTTTGTACATTGTACTTTGCCTAAACAATATTTGCCTAAGCAATTGTACATGTGTATATCTTACTAGCATGTACTTCATTAAAGTACATATCAGATAAGTTAGCAGTGTGGGGTGCGATTCCCTATCGAATGAGGGTTAGCACGTTTTGACGTTAGCACTAGAACACCTGAATTTTTAAGTTGACGAGAAAGCCTGAAATGCGCCTATAGTGTTTAAGAGAAGAGAATATACTTAGATTTCTTATCCCTATACCTCATTACAATGTCGGCCATCTATTGACAGCTTGTTTCAGTTTGTTTGCACAATTTTCCAAAGCATGTTCATTAGATGCATTGCTTATGTTTTAGGAAGTGAGTTATAACGCTTGCTTTACATTTATTGCATAAAATTAAATACTTATCTTGATAAAACAAAAGAAAAAGAATTTGTTCACTATCCACAACTGAAACAAGGATAAATTAATGTTTTTGAAATCATTGTAGTTATGGTGCATTCTGGTCAGACAACGCGTGAAATTCCACTTGTTGCTGGACAATGTCTCAAGTTGTGTCCGGTTGTAATAATGGAGGACATGACCTTTGATGGTATTGAGTTTGGTGGACGAGATTGAAGTTAGTTTTTGATAAGAACTTGCGTGAAGATGAATAGGGAAGTTTTCTCTCTCGCATTTGATTTGGCAGTCACATCTTTGGAACGCCTGAGCTCTGTTTGTCTTCTCTTCTCATCTTCCTTACAAATTCCCAGAATTGTTTTCAGAATATCATCAATTTGCTTGTCAGTCTTCTTATGCTGCTCACGAGGTGTTTCGCACCTGAATCCTGTAGTCTGAATTGACTCATTTTTAATACTCTCGACAAACCATTTCAGGTTGCAACCGCAATGCAGCGGATTGCCGCCAACATGCAGAAACCTCACGTTCACCTTGCCAAAAATTTCTTCTGGCACAGTGGTAAAGTTATTGTGTTCAATTGCTATATATCCATATTTTATACCTCCAATTCCATTAAAGGACTTATTATTCAGCCTGAGATGACCGATCACACCGCTGATATCCAAAAGCGAAAGCCTCTTCATTCCCATAAAAAAGTTATCCGGAATTTCCCGCAGTGGATTACCTTGGAGCCACAAAATTCTCAAATTGGGCAGCTGATGTAGCGATTTTGACTTTAAGCCTTCGCCAATTATGAGTTGATTATCGAATAATTCCAGCTTTAACAATTTTTTGAGCGGAGTAAATGCGTGTTCAGAGATGTTTTTAATCTTATTCCTGTAAGCTATTAAGTGGGAAATATCTTCCCAAGATGTAAATGAGTTGTCAGTGAACTCCACAATCCAGTTGTCGGAAATACTCAACGAAGTGGTACGGTTCCTTTTTCTTACAGGAACAACTGTTAGATTTCTCCGTTCACAATCAGCATGTAGTGCATCGGCATCTACGAAGGAGTCGCGGTAGCTGCATTTCTCACTTCCTTCGACGACCAGACTTGCAATGATTGCCAGCAGAATGAAGGCTTTTCTGCGATGCATCGTCTGGCGATTTTATTGATCCTCTGAAGCGAAAGAGAGAAAGCATCAGTCAGTGAAGTTAGGGCCCATCACAGAATATTCAACAAGTCTTCCACTACAATTTACTCCTCAATGTGTTGCGATGATGCGATTTTCTATGTTATACAGGTAATGAAAAAAGTTTAGACTCACTTAGGGAAAAATGTTCTAGATTCACGTTTTACATGTATATTGTCAGACTTACTCACAATCTCTAAAATTCGAAATGCACAAACTATGAAAGGACTCATAAGTAATTTCAAATGTGAGCCGCGATGGATAGAATATGTCTTCAAACGTCGTTGAAAGTATACCTTCTTCGGAATGTGATGATATTTCTACAAACATAGACTTATTATAAAACTTTTGGAATGGAGTTCCCTATGTCCGCTGTCTTAACCATCAACTTCATTTGGTCATTATGGTTACACATTATAATACATGGAATAAGGGAAAATCCGAACTTTGAGCGTTTATTTGAAATAATTAATGAAACATTCAATTTTGCTCGTTCCCCTACGCTGAGATCGCTATACAACTGTTTATAACTTCAACGACTCTTGGAGCAAAGATGGAATGGCCACTTAGATTCCACATCAAGAATCATGCTTTGGTTGACCTTTTCGATCTTGTCGAGAGTCTTTTGCATTTCAGCTGCACAAATATTCCAGCGAATGAACTGGTTAAGTATACAAAGAAGAACTTGTATAAAGGAAAATACAACTGCATGAAATGCGTGAACATGCTCCACCCAAAAGACCTGCAAACTATCGCAGAAGTAACAAAGAAGCTCGACGGGTCACAATTATTGATCGAAGAGTACCAGAGAAGAGACTTGAGCAAGTGTAGGGAGATGGAGCAACTCACTACAGAATTGCGAAGGACCGAGATGAAGATGGAAGAAATGGAAGAGGATATGGAAATCTTACGAAAAGCTAGACAAGATCTCATGCTTGGGGCTTAAAACTACGAAATTGAACTGAGAAAATGCGACAGGCAAATTGACAAGTTGAAGAGGGCAAGAGAACATCAAGAAGGAGTAGACGACAACAGTAATGAAGAAGAAACAACAGCAAGAGAAGCGGCACGAAGAAGCACCGAGAAGGATGACATGAAAAAGGAATTCGGTACGATCAGGATCATGCTATCCGATTTGAACAGCAGGATCAAGGACATCGAGGAGAACCAGTCAGGTAATCACCAACACCAGATCAACAGGCAACAGCGGAATACTGGAATGCCCAACCACCAGAACAGAAATGCGAACGCACATCAGAGCTTTCGAAACAACCGCCAGCCGTACAACAACTTTGGCTAGAAACGTGTCGTGGTTTTCCATAATTGTGGCAAAAGAGGACATCACGCTCGCAATTGCTACGCGAGAGTGACGACGAAGTATCAACGTTCAACCTGGTACAATCATCGACCAATGATACAATCATCGGTCCATAAACGTGAACCGAGAGATGGAATACAACAGGGACAATGGATGTGAGCAGTATTTGGATGCCTTTGTTAAGAAAGAACAAACGGCAGCTTTATGTTCCCCATTCATGAAATTGTACATATTGCACATTGCATATTGTAATCTTGCAAATTCATTTCTTGTCTGAAAGAATATGTTTTCTTCTAAACGGAAATAGTGTCGGAAAACGGAAATTTAATTATCATGAAATTATCTAATAAATCTTGGATAGATATCAAGGAACTGTTTATCATTTTGTGGCATCGTGACAACAGTGAATCGAAGCATGTTGAAGAGAATGTCCTTAGTAAAATAAGAGAATACATAGATCAGTATAAATTGAAAAACGCAGTCATGATCGGAGACCTAAATGGGAGAATCAAATCTCTGAACGATAATGAATTTTTAAACATTCTTCATAGGGCATTAGATGACACTGCTATTGACAAATTATGTAGAGAGCTTATTGAATTTTGTAATGACACCTCGCTTGTGATAGCAAACGGTCGATATGAGGAAGGAAAATGCACTTTTTATAGAACGCGCAATACAAAGATAAGCAAATCTGACATTGATCATGTCATGATATCACAATCTATAGTTAATTGTCTGAATGCCTTCGCAATTATGGAACCAAGATTATACACTGACCACGTTTCCATGTGTATCGAACAAAGATAAAATTGCAGAATAAAATTGATAATAACGTTACTGATAGCCACAAGCGCGTAGTGAAGAAGGTAAAACCCTTCAAATGGAATGAACAGTGTGAAACAAAGTTGAACTCTGCGGAATTTCGGAATTTAGTAGTAATCCCGTGGCAAAATCAAGGACAGTGCGGTGCAGTGATGAGTCATCATGCTGACTCTGGAAGGAAGGAAGGAGTTTTCCAGCAAGGGGTGGGAAGGGTGAAGGGGTGGAATGTGGGAAGGCTAGAGTGAGAAAAGGTGGGTGTTGGTGGCTTTTGGGATGAGAAAAGTTGGAAATCGTCATGAAGGAGGGCTTGGATGTGAAATTGGAGGTCAGATTCAGAATCTACGTGAAATTTTGGGTTGGGAAGGATGGAAGGGAGGAGTTTTCCTGAGAGGCAAGGGGTGGAATCTCTGAAAACGTCAGAGTTGAAAAAAGGCGGGTGTTGGTGGTTTTGGGATGAGAAAAGTCGTTTATCGGCATGAAGGAGGAGGCCTCGGATGGGAAAATGGAGTGCAAATTCGGACGTTTTGGCTGATGTTGTGTCTAGGAACTTCTTTCCAACTCAATCGGAGAGAAAAAGTTCTGACCTCCCCCCCCCCTCCTGTCAGAATTCCAACTTTGGTGCTAGTGATCGTAGAAAGTCGTGTGATAGCTGATTTGAAAGCTAAGAATGAGAAAAATGCAGTAGAAAGCTCAGTTTGGTCCTATTTTCCTGGGTTTAGGGAGGAAAATGGCAGGAAAACGTCAGAGTTGGAAAAGTCAGGTTTTGGTTGTTTTGGGATGAGAAAAGTCGTTTTTCGACATGAAGGAGGCGTCGGATGGGAAAACGGAGTGCAAATTCGGACGTTTTGGCCAATGTTGGGTCTAGTAACTTCTTTCCAGCTCAATCGGAGAGAAAAAGTTCTGACCTCTACCCCCTCGGCAACGATCTTCCAACTTTGATTGTAGGGATCGTAGAAAGTCATGCAATAGCTTGTTTGAAAGCTGAGAGTGAGAAAAATTCAGTGGAAGAAACGGCTTGTTCCTATCGGCCTTCGTTTAGATGTGAGACGTCATTGAAAATTTGGGACATTGGTGAAAAAACGACAGAGTTAGAATTTTTATGAAAATTGCTCTAGCGGGTGAACGACGGACGCCTCGGACGGGACAACAGAGACTGATTTGGAATCAGCGTGCCATTCTACATCTAGAGGGTGAGTTTCAAGTCAATCGGAGAGAAAAAGTTGAAAAGTTGGGTCTCCACACGGGATTTTTTCCTGAAAATGTTAAATTGTGGCCACCTTTGGCGATCAATAGCGGAGGATTGAAAGTGAATGAAGAGCTCGGAGTTCTTTTACGGGCAAGACGGCACTTTGTTCTCTAGGATCATATCTTTTCAGATGCGTGGAAGGCTTCGTTTCCAAATGATGGCCTGTTGAAAATCGAGTTTTTGCACATTTTCCAAGATTTTGGAACTTTTTGAAAAACTTTTTTTGAGTTTTTTCAGCTCGGCTTCTGGTCATCGTAGAGGGTCGAGGGATGTCTTAACTAAGAGGGGAGAGCGAGAAAACATGGATATCAAAATTTTGAGTCTATCGGAGCAGTAGAACCGGAGATAGACGGGTTTAAAGTTTTTGGATGATGGATATTACGTCATCAGCTGATCGCCACAAACTATGTAAGTGGAAACTCTGCTTGTGGAAATCAGTTCTCCTCCCGACTGGGTTGGGGTAGGTGAACTCCGGAGGTCTGATGATAGCATTGGAAATCTCAAAAACCGGGTTTCTGTAAGAAACCGACTTAGAAAATTTCATTGCTGATATCAGTTAGGGCGTCAGACTTAGAGGTTCGCCAGGAGATTGCCTTCGTCTTCAGGCCATAAAAGACTCCAAAACTTTAAAGGCTTGTAACTTTGCTTCTACAAGTCCGTTTGACTTGATTCAAAAAAGGTTCGGTCGCTATTGATCAGACCTATAGTGACAGACTACTTATAAAATTTCATAAGCAGTGCTAAATGCTGAAAAATTTAAATTCACTATTTTTGGAGGTTTTCTGGGGTATTCGGCCCTGCTGAAGTCAACTAAAGGATTTGTCATGATGTCTGAGACAGTCTTCTCATGTCTTACCATGATACAAGCGACCAGGTCACGCAGAGTTTTGCTGTAATATTTCACTGACAGGGTGTTCCTTCGGGACGGTGGATGATGCCGTAGTGATAAGTGTGGCAAGGGAGTGTGTCATATTTTAGACCGAAACCGCTGGGGCGACTCATGTTGGGCATTTGACACAGTTCTCAACGTAGCACTTTGAACGCCAATCGGTTGAGTCTTACCTATCTTGTCATGGGTGACATCTAAACATCTCCATTGCAAAACGCTTGTGAATCACGGCTTGCTATCAAGCTGATCAAAGTCTGTCAACCTCTTACCAACTCTATTGGTTTTCATGTCTGGCAATCAAGTCATGGACGGTGCAAGTCACGGAGATATTCGGTGTCATACTTCCTGTTGGTGGGCGTTCTTTCGAGACAGCGTTGAAGTCCGTAGCGATGAGTACCGCACGGGACGTGGGCAATGGTAATCCTTGTGAAACCTCTCTGCGTCATGTTTCCAAGTAGTTGCCTTTCGTCTCAACCTTGTACTCTGACCGCCAGGGCGACATTTAGCTATCTGACACAGGTTACCTCATAAAATATCCATTGCACTTGTCTCCCGACAGTTGGCCAACCATGGGAGAATGAACCATGCGTTTTGCTCGCCTCTATCACCGAGTCTAAATGATGAAGGGATGAAACGGGAGGCCACCCTTGCACCACATGCAACACATCACAGACTTCTCTCTTAGCTAGTGAACAAGCTCTTGTGAGTGTAGTTAGAAACTTTATCATGTCGTACAAAAGTTTTACTGCAACACAGGTTGATGTATAGTTAGAAAGTCTGATCATAACGTTTTATGAAACACAAATGTCATGAAATGCAAGCGCTAGTGTAGGCAAATAGTTTTTACCGCGACACACGTTTGTGAAAGTAAAGTTTGATCATCGAAGTTTTATGAAACACAAATGTCATGAAATGCAAGCGTCAGTGTAGTCAGATAGTTTTTACCGCGACGCACGTTTGAGAAAGTAAAGTTTGATCATTGAAGTTTTATTCGTGAGTGACGTTGGAAAGTGTATCATGGTTTGGAGAAGCAACGTTTACTGTAGTCAAATAGTTTCGCCGCGACGCACGTTTGTAAAAGTAAAGTTTGATCATTGAAGTTTTATGACTGACCGTACTCATCACAGCACTAGAAAGTTTTATCGAAAAGGTTTTACTGCACATTGTAGATTGTCTTGTAACTTATTTTCACAGTGTTAGAAAGTTTTATTGGAGACAGTTGCCAAATGTTCCTTTATTTGAAAATTCAAACTCCATGACTGCTAGATTAGCTTCATAAGTTTTACTAAAAGCAGTTTTCTACTGCAGTGAGACTGAGAGTTTAGAATGTTATATGAAAACAGTGTTCACCACAGCGCTAGAAAGTTTTACTGCACTGTGCAGATTGTTTCACAGCGTTAAGAGGTCTCATAGAAAGCGTTGAATGTTTTATAAAACCAGGTAAAGTCTTGTCACAAACGTTGAGTGTGTGAGAGCTAGTTCCATGACATTGAATCACGTGGGTCGTAAAAGTCCATAATCCAAGGGTAGGACCATCTACGGCTGGCTTTAGGGATTTATATCACATGCATTAACCGTTCGTGTAGAATACGTGAAGCACATGTTCCCTTAAAACTCTAAACGCAAACGTTGAAATAAGTTTTGTAAGAAGTCTTTGACATGCTGTTGTGAAACTTAGTGAACGTTGAAAAAAGTCTTATGAAATGTTTCTGCAGTCACACTCGTTAGCGTACCAGCTTTACTAAATGTTATGTTTGCTTTTATCAAGTTGAATGCGTGTATAGACTGTTTTGTAAATAAAGACAGATAGTTTTTGCAGTCTGCATTGACAGCTTACAAGTATACACATAACAACAGGTAACGTTGCAAGTCGAATGCATATGAGTTAGGAAACACTCAAAACATGTGTGAGATAAAAATCAACCTGCTAGATTAAGTGAAACACAAAAGTGTCACAACTATTTTACGGGAAACTTTGAAGAAGAACTGTGTATCGTGAACGTCTGCCATCAGCTTAGTTAGATGAACATTACTCTCTCCTTCTTTCTCAGGCATACCCTTCTTCACTCAGGTTTGAATCATGTGGAAATTATCAGCATGGCTCCATGTATCATGGAAAAATCAGTGTGTTACATTTCATGATATGAAACGTCAACTTCAGATAACTCTAGAACGCTTTCAACTACGAAGGTTGCATCGCGCAGTCCTATCCAACTCTTGTCGTGTCATTAACGTAGGAGATGGCATTGTATTTATTCGCATTCAAGACATGATTCTACATAATGATCACTGCTACATCGTGATTCCAAAACCCTCATGGGAAAAGTTTAAAAGGGAAGTTCACTCAACCCTCATGTCATTTGTGAATCATGCTCCCCATCCACATCATCAACGCCATGCGCGAAATGAATCTCAGAAGAGACATCGATTTAGAACAGTTGCATACCGATCTTCCCGATTCAGTATATCATCGCGGTCGACCACAAATGTTGGTCATTCGCATGAGCAACGGTCGAAATCTTCAAATCTTTCGCTGCGGCAAAATCCAAGTCCTAGGAAACCTTTCTCATTTCGTGATGCAGTCCATGTGTTACGAAGTCGTCAAGAAAATGCGAACACTCATGCCTCATCTACGTCTCAGTCCCCTGACATTGAAGAATGTAGTAGTGTCTGTTCAATTGAAGTTGTTAGTGAATCTAGCAAACAATAAAACCAGTAATCATTGTATATTTTATGAAACTGAACTCTTTCCTGCTGCTCTGATTCGGAAGTGGCATCCTGTACATATTGCAGTGTTTCACAACGGACATTGTATCATGACTGGTTTACGTGCCATCAGTGAAGTAGCTGACATTGCTATATCTTTAATACGTTATCTGTATGAGTCACAGTTAATAGAATCGTTTTAATCACATGACGCGTTTTTAATGAGTCATCGCCCACACACTTGTCGGTGAAAAGGTCATCAACAAGGTTCATCACTTTATGATGAGTCAGCGCTATTTATAGACATGAAATGATGTCCACACACACACACACACATGTCGGTGAAAAGGTCACGCTGTCTGACGTGAGGCGCCATCGATGTTGAATGACACGCCCACACACGTGTCGGTGAAAAGGTTGAACAAGACTGATTAACTTCTCATCTAACTGACTGGTGCTTTACCCCTTCATGAGTCAGAGCTATTTATAGACATGAGTCAGCAAAGTGGTTCATGTTTCCTAAGCTGAAGAAATTGTCATGATGTTACATTCGTTGGTGAGGATGTTAACTTGCAAACTCTGACATGGTTATGACTTCATTTTATACTTTACCTATCTTGCAAACAGTGAAATACTTATGACTTCATTTATATTTCACCTATCTTACAAACAGTGAAGTGATTCTGACTTCATTTATATTTCACCTAGCTTACAAACTCTGACATGGTTATGACCTATTTTATACTTTACCTATCTTGCAAACAGTGAAATGTTTCTAACATTAATTCAAACTTTACAATCATCAACTTTATTTCCAACCCTACCCATCTTACAAAATGATCAAAACTTCTACTTCTATCTATTGAGTGAGAATCCCATCTTTATGTCGAAAGGAAAACGACACAGCATGTACATGATATGTTATTCATCATCACAGCCGATTTTCATAGCACCGCACATAGGTCATACTGATGGTAGCAGAAAACAAAGTTTTTATGGCTCACATCACCGGAGAAAACAAAGTTACTCATGTACAGGGAGAAAACAACCTCACTCATGTACAGGGAGAAAACAAAGTCAGGAAAGCCAGTTGATATGCAAGTCATGATATGCTGTGATCAGGAGTTGGACGCATGTTACAAGGCACTCACTCACAACACCCCATAGAAAACGCCATGGAGTGAAAAAGCAAAACATCAAGCACAACAGAGAGGAAGCATTCATCATCATACATCGCCGGAGGGAGGAGGAGAAAGTTTCTGTCTCTTGGGTGGAGGTAGATGAGTGTCTGGATGGCCGTACGGTAATGAGTGGTTAGGACTCATCTAGCATCGCTTGTCTTCCCAAGCTGAGAGACCTCGTTTCCTAAACGTCGTTGTTCTGACTTGATGCGACTGTGATTTTAAAATGGTCATTTCTACTTTTTTAATTTTAAGTGAATCTAAGGCATCTTGATAGTCCCTATGTGTCATTTTTCTAATGATTGACTTCGAGATGCCTTTCGCCCGTTTTATAGAAAGCTCTGAGTATCTTAGCTTCATGGAGTACATCTTGGGGCGAAGCAAGATTATCTCTATCTGTTTGCCGGCACACTCATCCTTGAAGCAGCCAAGCTTCGCTTTATTTGTGGTAGAGTAAAGCGGATGGTCAGTGGGATAGTTGGAACTATCAAACTTGGGTGATAAATATTTTAAAATGTCGTCCTGCTTGACTTGGCTAGTGGTTGTCAAAGCTAGGAAGAAGCTGTCTGTATCGCCTTCTACTAATTCCACATGTTGGATCAATGGACAAGTTTTAAAAGTGTGGTAAAATAACTTGTACATTTCTACCTTGGAGTGATCCAAGACAGCTTGACCGACATAAATGGGCTTGCAAAGTTCTACTTTGGATTTTAGCATTTTAAAACCAGTGGTGTCTTCGGAAATGACATCATGGTGGCAAAACAATGGCGAGCGACATAACTTGATACTCGTTTCCGGATCAGTCACGATACGATAGTCCATGCGCTTTCTTACATCCTCCATGGTTTTCCCAAAGAGGGCGTTATTCTTAAATTTAAAGAAGTCCTTTTCGGAAGAATTCTTGGATTCAGCCCGTTTCTTACTATTAAATTCTATATACGGTTTTGGAAAGGGCTTCTGCCTAAACTGGATAGCGCGATGGACTTCGTCAAGTTGCATCCCCATACCTTGATAGAATTTGAGGATGGAATAGTGCACGATGTAATGCTGCTTGTTCAATTGAGTGAGCAACAACTTCCTACTGGGTTCATAGTTTAAGTCGTTTTCCGCCTCATATTGCTTATTGTGTTCTTCCATAAAGGGAGAGAACATATCTGGACTGACTATGCCAGATTCGGGTGCGAGAGGAAAATCAACTGTCCTATTCTTAATACATTCTGGATAGATGAGGTCGACTTCAAATAAATAACCTATGTCGGCCTCATCTCCCAGTCCCATGATGTGTGCTGGATTGGAGAAGTATTCAATGTCATGGTGCTCTACCCATTGGAAGTCAGACTGTGGCAAAGGCTTGGATAATGCACTCCCATATAAATTATTTTGGTCTATGTACATTAAATGCGTGGTCGATCCTATGTCTTGGGTGTTGTTGACAACATGTTTGTTGACAAATGTTAAGCCACCCCTAATACCACGTTCAAATAACGTGTACATTTCTGCATCTTGCAGTAAATGTATGCTCTCTTTCGTCATCTTGAAGGCTGACTGATACGACAGACCCGGCAGACTAACAAAATGGATGGGGTCTAAGTCGTCCTGTTCTAATGTGACTTTCCTAAAAGTCTCAAACACGTCAGCCAACAGATAGACGTCTAATTTTAAGAAGGCAAGCATGTAGTCACCAAAAGTGCGACACCTAAATTCTAACGATGCTTGCTCTGCATGCCTATAGTCATCCAGCGAACAGTCCTCACCCGTCAAATCATTATTAAATTTATCGATGGACGGAAGGGATGTTTTTTCAATGTATCCATTGAACTAAAATAGCTATAAGGAAACATCCCTTTCTGTCGCATGAGACTGTCACTTATGTTGGGATAGTCTTTCTTTAAATGTTGAGTGAGGGGAAGTGTTTCTAAATTATTAGCTAAATTATTAGCCAACGCGGCTAAGGAAGAAGACATAAATTGAAAACTGTCTGGAAACTTTATGTCATAGAAGACAGGCTTCCCCTCCTTCGTCTTATCGACTTGGACTTTAGCAGTGATGCACATAGATTTTTCCTTACTTTGTGCAATCACTTCGGATGACCAGGATTTCATTTTACCGAATCCATGGCGAATGATGATGTGAGCATCATAACATTTAAAGTTATGAAAGATGACGGGGAGCGTGCGCCGTTTGAGCCTAAGTTTCATATTACATTTACTGCATAAGGCAGACCTAAATTTACCACTGAGATGGCAATGGTCCCTCACTTTCTTATGCTGCTGATCATCAAAGGATGAACAGCAGCAGGGACATTCCGTGGTCCTATCAAACTTGATTTTATCGGCTTCTGTGAAGCACATGGGTTTCCTAGTCAGCTCTGTTTCATACCGTTGATGAAAACGGGCTTTCCTATCTAAAAAGTTGAGGAAGTTTTCAACGCACTCCTCGCCTTGCCACACATGCATTTTATTTTGATTCCTATAATGTGGATGCGAAACCTCATAACAGGCAATGGCTGCTGCCTCATGACTTAGGTCTTCTTGTTCAATATAACATTCAATGTCCGCATAGATGGTACATATGGGACTGACCTCATTGCCGTTTTCCTCATACCTATACAATTTATCTTTGGGCATGACTTCCATTTGAAGTTTACCCCGAGAGCACCACTGGTAATGCTGTTCAAAAAATGGTTTTGACCTAAAGCGCCGTGTGCAGCGATCACAGTAATAATATTTGTTATCATAACTGTGCTGGTGGCGATGCAACTTTGAAATTTTAGGAATGCCACAATAATGCCATTCTGGGTGGTTGTCGCTATAGACTAGGAGAAGATTGACAACCCGGTCGAAGTTACTTTGGCGATTATTATACCTAACGCCCTTGAGACCGTTTTCCCAGAGATAGACGACGATCTTAATGTTGTTGAGTTTTTCAAATTGGGCGATGCCTTTAAAATCTAATGTGTTGACATCTAACCCGTCAAACTTAAGCTCATCCTCCCATTCACGGTAGTGAGTGATTCATTCACGATGTACACTTATATCATTGTAGTGAAGAATGGAGAGGACGACATACTTGAAACACTGGGACTGACACTCTACATTGATGACAGCCTTTTTGTCAGCCAGTGCTTTGAGGAGGGTGAAACAACCACTCCCTTGCAAATTTTCTAAAAGATTGATTTGAATGTCTACTTTCTCTATCCCATCAAAGACCAGACCGCTGTCTCTTTCATTAAATTTATTTAAGTTGCTGACGAGATAGGTCGCATGTCTCTCTATCTACTCGTTTACATCACCTATGAGATCAGCAGCACAGGAGGCTATTCTAATGGTTACAGTGGACTCTACTTCTCCCGTGCTACTGTCTACCTTATTGAAACGAGCAGTGAGATAGAACATGCCTTTGAGTAAAAATCTATCTAAGCTCGTCAACATTTGATGAATTAAGCCTATATTATTCATCAAGAAAAGATGAATATCTTGCACAGCTTCAGAGCTTTCTAACTCAAAGTCACGAACGAGCCTCTCAAGGGAAAACTTGCTCAGCCTTAGAGTGACGTTGTTGTCAGTGTAAAGCTTAGTGGGATGAGTGTGACAGAGTGTGTGCGAAGAAAGAACAAACTCTGTAGGAAAGGTCTTTTGACACGAAGAACAGGAAAAGCCGACGTGCGATGAAGGATACTTCCTACCAGATGACGTTGGTGGTTGCCTCACACTGCCACAGGAACCGCCTTCGATGTGGACTCGCAAGTTGGTGTTGTTGTAGAACGTGCGTCCACAACCTTCACACTTGGGTCGTTGAAGGATCGGTCGGCGCGCCTTCTCCTTTCGCTTTTTGACAGCGAGAATGTCGGTGTCGCCGAAGGCAGAATGGCCTCGCGAAGACCTGCCCACAGTCTGTACAGCTGAGCTGTCGAGCCGTAGGTCCCTCTCTCTCCCTGACACCTTCCTCCTCGATTGCGATCTCCTCTCCCACTATCTCTAACTCCTGTTCCTCCAACAGTCTCTCCACCGACTGAAGGGAGAGGAGAGGGAGTTCGCCCGCTGCAGGTGGTGGTGACGCAGCTGGGATGATGATGGGACGGGAGGGAACGTCGCCGTCTAGGAGGTAGGCAGCCGGATCTGTTGAGAAAAAGAGAAAAGAGATTAGTAACATGATCATGTTTCAAGTTTCAAGTCTTATCCCCCTATTTCCCAATCACGGATACTTACCATCTAAGGACTGTAACTCCGGCAGCAAGGATGGACGCGGAGGAGGTAGGAGAGGGACGCGAGCCGAAGGTGGAAGAGTCCTGGGCTTCGGTGTCGGAGGGACGTGGTGACGAGGAGCAGGGACTGGTGCAGGGACAGGCGCAGGGAGCGGAGCAGGCGGTGGAGGTGGGGCGATGACGATGCCCGAGAGAGGGGTCGCACCTTGGGCGGAGGTAGACGGGTGGGAAGGTAGGGCCGGAAATTCGGCTTCGAATCTCCGCCTCGCGGCTTCCTCCCACTTTTCTATCTTGGCCATATCTGTAGATAGAAACGAGAGATTAGATAATGAGACAAGGATGATGCAGAGGATCTGAAACAGTATAAACATCAAATGTTAAAGATACTTACACTTGCCAGGCCGCTCATAGGCTTCCCCGATTTCTCCTTGGGGGACGGGTTCCCCATTACGAATACATTCATGCACTGAAAAAGAATGACAGCAAAGATAAGCAGAGGTAAAATTTGGATTCGGTTTAAACATGAACAAAATAAGGGAGGGGCTCTTGATTTTAATGAGGATGTCTACCCTAATGATGTTAGTAATAGGGTCAACCTTGATACAAATACTTACATTGCTCGATGGTGGCCTTCTCCATCTCGACAGCAATGCGGTAGTTCTCAATTTTCTTGGATTCCATTTTTGAACGATTATAGACAGCAGATTACGTTAGTAGTTTTCAATCACTGAAAAGGAAAGATGGGAATCGTTTCATTTGCCTAGTCAACGTTTATCATGGGAACAATCATTGAAGTGACATCTAATGAGTTACATTTCACTCTACTCCATATTATAAAGACTAACCTTTGTCGAATGTCTGAAGTACTCTGACCTGGCGACAGAAAGCGTCACGTTCAGTATGAAGTTGAACGCCCAACATGAGCAACGGCTCAGAGGTTTCGGTCTAACAAACGACGAACAACCCGTGCAACGCAATCCCTCTACGGCAGCACCCGCCGTCCCGAAGGAGCGCTCGAGCAAAGGAGGTATTACAGCGATGATATGTTTTATAGGCAGAAGTGAATCTCTTGATAGCAAGAGACTATTCAACTTGATAGCAAGTCAAAACAACCTGATAGCAGGAGCTCACCGACACTCACCTTGTGAAAGATAAATGTGAAGAGCAGAGCTGATGCACTGCCTTTTATAAGATTTTCCTAAGCGGTGAATGGATGAGACCTCTCGTCCAATCACAGACGAGCTAGAGTTCCCGATGGGCACACATACACATTTGTAACGCGTTATTGAAATCGTCCTACGCAAAAATGTTGTTTAGCAATAGACTCAACCATGGTACTTGAAGTCAATACATTGAAACATGATGATTGCACGATTCGTTTTCATAAAGAGTGCTTCGGAGGCTTAATACAAGATTACATCCTTGAGTTTCAAAGGGAGGAGACAGAATTGGAAGCATGTTTAGACTACACACGAGAAATATTTACGGAGTTGATATCTTATTTCAAAGACAGTCTCATCAAGGCTCACTTAATTGCACAAGTCAATTACACTCATTTTCCACAAGGTGAAGTAGCGGAAAGTGTTGACTTTCAATTTCGTTCCTATGGACAAGAATATGTTACTGATGCTTCTGAGTTTTATACACGTCATCTGCGGAAGATTATTTCTCGGATGCACAACTTTCATGGTTACGGCGATCATTTGCTTCTGAATAAAATAAGCAATATTGTCATTGCTATTAGTAAAGTGGGTTTCAATGATGTTAAATCAAAGACCAAATAAAGTATTTTTTCATGACACTTGTGTTGTGCTAAACTTTCTAATGCTGTGGTGACTTCAGTCAGTCACAAAACTTCAATGATCAAACTTTACTTTCACAAACGTGTGTCGCGGTAAAACTATATGCTTACACCAACGCTAACATTTTATGACATTTGTGTTTCATAAATCGCCATGTTCAAACTTTCTAACTATACATTAACCTGTGTTGCAGTAAAACTATTTGACTATACTAAACTTTGCTTTTGCAAACCATGATACAGTTTCTGACGACACTCACGAATAAAACGTCGATAATCAAACTTTACTTTCACAAACGTGTGTCGCGGTAAAAACTATTTGACTACACCAACGCTAACATTTTATGACATTTGTGTTTCATAAAACTTTGATGATCAAACTTTACTTTCTCAAACGTGCGTCGCGGTAAAAACTATTTGGCTACACTAGCGCTTGCATTTCATGACATTTGTGTTTCATAAAACTTCGATGATCAAACTTTACTTTCACAAACGTGTGTCGCGGTAAAAACTATTTGACTACACCAACGCTAACATTTTATGACATTTGTGTTTCATAAAACGTTATGATCAGACTTTCTAACTATACATCAACCTGTGTTGCAGTAAAACTTTTGTACGACATGATAAAGTTTCTGACTACACTCACAAGAGCTTGTTCCCTAGCTAAGAGAGATGTCTGTGATGTGTTGCATGTGGTGCAAGGGTGGCCTGCCGTTTCATCCCTTCATCATTTAGCCTCGGTGATAGAGGCGAGCAGAACGCATGCATCATTCTCCCATGGTTGGCCAACTTTCGGTCTAGAATATGACACACTCCATTGCCACACTTATCACTACGGCATCATCCGCCGTCCCGAAGGAACACCCTGTCAGTGAAATATTACAGCAAAACTCTGCGTAACTTGCTCGCTTGTATCATGGTAAGACATGAGAAGACTGGCTCAGACATCATGACAAATCCTTTCGTTGACTTCAGCAGGGCCGAATACCCCAGAAAACCTCCAAAAATAGTGAATTTAAATTTTTTAGCATTTAGCACTACTTATGAAATTTTATAAGTAGTCTGTCACTATAGGTCTGATCAATAGCGACCGAACCTTTTTTGAATCAAGTCAAACGGACTTGTAGAAGCAAAGTTACAAGCCTTTAAAGTTTTGGAGTCTTTTATGGCCTGAAGACGAAGGCCATCTCCTGGCGAACCTCTAACTCTGACGCCTTAGCTGATATCAACAATGAAATTTTCTAAGTCGGTTTCTTACAGAAACCCGGTTTTTGAGATTTCCAATGCTATCATCAGACCTCCGGAGTTCACCTACCCCAACCCAGTCGGGAGGAGAACTGATTTCCACAAGCAGAGTTTCCACTTACATAGTTTGGGGCAATCCGCTGATGACGTAATATCCATCATCCAAAAATTTTAAACCCGTCTATCTCCGGTTCTACTGCTCCGATAGACTCAAAATTTTGATATCCATGTTTTCTCGCTCTCCCCTCTTATTTAAGACATCCCTCGACCCTCTACGATGACCAGAAGCCGAGCTGAAAAAACTCAAAAAAAGTTTTTCAAAAAGTTCCAAAATCTTGGAAAATGTGCAAAAACTCGATTTTCAACAGGCCATCATTTGGAAACGAAGCCTTCCACGCATCTGAAAAGATAGGATCTTAGAGAACAAAGTGCCGTCTTGCCCGTAAAAGAACTCCGAGCTCTTCATTCACTTTCAATCCTCCGCTATTGATCGCCAAAGGTGGCCACAATTTAACATTTTCAGGAAAAAATCCCGTGTGGAGACCCAACTTTTCAACTTTTTCTCTCCGATTGACTTGAAACTCACCCCCTAGATGTAGAATGGCACGCTGATTCCAAATCAGTCTCTGTTGTCCCGTCCGAGGCGTCCGTCGTTCACCCGCTAGAGCAATTTTCATAAAAATTCTAACTCTGTCGTTTTTTCACCAATGTCCCAAATTTTCAATGACGTCTCACATCTAAACGAAGGCCGATAGGAACAAGCCGTTTCTTCCACTGAATTTTTCTCACTCTCAGCTTTCAAACAAGCTATTGCATGACTTTCTACGATCCCTACAATCAAAGTTGGAAGATCGTTGCCGAGGGGGTAGAGGTCAGAACTTTTTCTCTCCGATTGAGCAGGAAGGAAGTTCCTAGACCCAACATTGGCCAAAACGTCCGAATTTGCACTCCGTTTTCCCATCCGACGCCTCCTTCATGTCGAAAAACGACTTTTCTCATCCCAAAACAACCAAAACCTGACTTTTCCAACTCTGACGTTTTCCTGCCATTTTCCTCCCTAAACCCAGGAAAATAGGACCAAACTGAGCTTTCTACTGCATTTTTCTCATTCTTAGCTTTCAAATCAGCTATCACACGACTTTCTACGATCTCTGACACCAAGGTTGGAAGTCCGACAGGAGGGGGGGAGGTCAGAATTTTTTCTCTCCGATTTCGCTGGAAACAGCCTTCCTAACCCAAAATTTCACGTAGATTCCGAATCTGGCCTCCGTTTTCCCTTCTTCGTCCCAAAACCACCAACACCCGCCTTTTTTCAACTCTGACGTTTTCAGAGATTGCCTCTCAGGAAAACTCCTCCCTTCCATCCTTCCCAACACAAAATTTCACGTAGATTCCGAATCTGACCTCCAATTTCACATCCAAACCCTACTTTATGACGATTTTCAACTTTTCTCATCCCAAAAACCACCAACACCCACCTTTTCTCACTCTAGCCTTCCCACATTCCACCCCTTCACCCTTCCCACCCCTTGCTGGAAAACTCCTTCCTTCCAGAGGGGGGGGTAGGAAACTGTTTCTTCCTCTCGGACCCATCCTTCCATCACATCCTTGGCGAACTCCTTCCTCTCTCCAGAGGGGGGCTGAGTCAGCATGATGACTCATCACTGCACCGCACTGTCCTTGATTTTGCCACGGGATTACTACTGAATTTCTTCTGGCCAATGAAATTCTTGAACAGAATTTGCCGAAAGGTATTCAGAAAATCATACTAAACGTCTTTTGGGTATAAATTTTGGCTTGATGGCCCTCTTTCGCGCAAAATCAAGAAATGAAAGCTAACCAAATCTATAAGAATAAGATTTTATAGGATTTATAAAATTTTCGTACTTAAGCGTGATCACGGGCAATACAAATTATGTGTACATAAAGATTTATAACTTCAATCATAACATAAGAAATTCTTAGAAATATTATGAAATGTCACTAAAACCTAGTCTAGTATGCTTATTTCAGAATGAGAGTGAAACAAAAAAATATAACGAACATAGAGATTTTTCAAATGCTGATTTTCATTTAAAAAATCATCTTACTCCATGATGGCCACAAAAACATTAGATTTCATCTTGAACTGCTCTCATTAAGTACTCGCCGTATATGTATGATTAATGATGATTCTTCATCGTCCACATAGAAGTCACATATTTGACCAATTGTGACCGATGTGAAGAATATGCGTCGGGTACATTATTTGGCACATTTTGGGCACAGTTTGGTTTGCAGTGCATCTAAGACAACAGTAATACCTGAACTTGTGCTGTCTAACTAATATTCATAAATACATGTATATTTTCCTTCTCATATGCTACAGAAATGATTTTTCATACAGAGAAAACAAGGAATCTGAATATAAAGATAATGAATATTTTGAGAAAATCAAGCGATTTATAATAAAACATAATATGCAGCATATAATAATGATTGGTGACCTAAAAAAAGAAGAATAGTAGCGCAATATAAAGCTTATCAATCAAATGAAAATCTGATGAATTTAATGACACAAAGAAACATTTTAAATAAAAAAATAGAAAAGAAAGACGGTGCCTAAAAAAGATCAAATATAATGAACTTCAAGCCGCAAAATTAAATAGTGAACACACAAACGATTTTGGTAAATACTCAATGCAAACTAAGACTCACATAGGAAACAACCTAACCTCAGAACATTTCAAGACTGCTACGATAGAAAATGATGCTGCGAACACCAACATCTATCCTACTAGGATCGCTACACTGAAAACAAATTCACTAACACACTTATTAGATACTAAATTCACATTTAACGAAATTGAAACAAATATAAAAACTCAAAAAATTAAATCAAGTGGACCAGATGGCTTTAAATATGAAATGTTAAAAGAAAATGCAACAGAAACCGCAGACATCCTTCAAGAAATGGTTGATAAAATTTTGACTTGTAGTGAAATAATATGGAGCCGAAACTGGATTATTCCTATATATAAGAAAGAAGAAAAGGTAAACACAACCTCGTATCGCTGCATCATCTTATCCTAATGTCTAGAAAAACTTTTTACAAATATTTTGAATGAAAGACTGAAAACATGACTGGATAATAATCAAATTATTCACCAATGTCAAACGGGATTTGGAAAAGGTAATTCAACATTGGATAAGCTGTTTATACTGAAAGAATCGATTCAGATATAGAAGAACAAAAAGTTGCCCATATACGTTGTGAGATCAAAAATGATTTAGACTCAACCACAAGGCGTAATGCTATGGACTTGTTTCTTCGCCAATCGGATAAGAGAATTTCAGAATGGACGAACGGATGATATGGATGGCAAGTCGACCCGGAGGCCAATTGGACTTGCTGATGATCATCGAGAGAAATTGCACATGATAGTCCTTGATAATCGCCGTATCAGCAAGAAAGAGTTGGCAGTACAGTTAAACGTTTCTTTTGGCAGTGCCGTGAACAAACCTTCTGAAATGGGCATTAGAAAACTGTGCTCAAGATTCGTTCCGTACTTCTTTACAGCTGAAATGAGTCAAAGCTGCAACCAACTGCTGGAGCTTTATCGGAGTGAAGGTGATGCTTCTTTTAAGCCATATCATCACAGAAGACGAGTCACCATTGTCGCTTTACCTACCAGAGGTTAAGCTATCTTCAATAGAGTTCAAATTCCCTGGTGAATCGGCGAGTCGCAAGTTGCGTTGCAGAACAAGCCATCGGAGCTGTCTGATGTTCACAATCTTTTGGAACAGTCGCGGAGTTGTCCACATGGACTTTGCTGATAGACGTCGTCTGAATGGAGAGTACTACTGCGAACAACTTCGAGCTGCACGGCAAGGTGTTCGCAAGCCTCGACACCAGAACCTCTACTTGCTCCAAGACACAGCTCCTATTCATACCGCAACGGTCACTGATGCTGCAAGTCTCCCCCATCCTCCCTGTAGCCCTGACTTGGCCCCAAGTGACTTTTACTTGTTCCGACATTTAAAACATCACCTCAGAGGCGAAGTTTTGAGAATAGCGCCAATGTCGAAACCTCTGTCATGAAATTTTTCAATTCCATAAGTCCGTGGCTCTTCCGTCAGCCATTTCGGGAGCTGCCCAAGAGGTGGGCGAAGTGTGTGGAGAATGACTTAGGATACAACGAAAAAAGATGATTACTTTCTTGTGTTGATGAAAAGTGAGTATTTTTGGATATACGCCTTCTCTATCTAGTCTTTATCACTATGAAGAAGCATGAAATTTAATGAAAATATCAACAAATGGATGAAAATTCAATATGTTAAAAGTGATATGATTTACGGCAGATGTGAATGTTGATGAAAGTTAGCTTTGCTATATTTCGGACCTATATAGTCATAAGTTTCACTGGGCGAAGAAACAAGTACGTAGCATTACGCCTTGTGGTCGAGTCAAACTCATTTTTGATCTCAACACGCATATAATGCTTTGCAGATTTGTCCAAGGCATTTGAAGAAATTGCTGATCAACAAATTGTATTATGTCTTACCTGACAGCAAAATTTTAGCCACGATAACAAATTTACTGACAGTAAAACAATTTCAAGTATTCTATAAAGGAAAAGAAGTAAATCCATTTCAATTACAGAATGGTATACCTCGAGGACACAGTCTCTCTCCAACTCTCTTGCACAAATACGTATGAATGATTTACTCTTCAAAATAAATGTTGATAGTTTTTGAGTGGATCGAAATTCTGCTTTTGCTCGCTCATCGCTCATTTGCTCATAATCTCACTGTCGCTCGCTCACCGCTCACTTCCTCAAAAATCATCTTTTCGCTCGCTCACCGCTCAAAATCATCGAAAAATGCCGCTCGCTCGCTCATTTCTCGATAATACCCTCCTTAATTCTACAAACGTTTTTATTTTCAGAGCTAATTCCATGCTTTAAATCAAATAGACACCTTTTATAGGCGCTGAAGTGAAATTCACCATTCCATTTTAGTTTAAATTTGAAACACACGATGAAAAAATGTAGACCATCATACCAATGTATTGAATTAGCAATTGCACGAAATTAGCTGAAACAATATATTTTGATGAAAATAACCACAGAATTCTTTTTATAGAAATGGGCAATCATCTAAACTAAATCCTACATGCTGATCACATGAATCAGTATACAATTCTTGGCGCAATACTTGGACAAAGTTCGCAAGGTGCGTTAAGAAGCTATGCAATGTGTTGACAATTGAAAATGAACTTGTATGAAATCGTGACAAAATAATAGATAATTCCTAAAAATAGCTGAAGATAACATGCGTGACTTATGAATGACTGAGTACTGAGTAATCAATAAATGTTAGAAATCTGCTATAAATAAAATCACTTGATAAACGAAATTGTTGAATTATGTAAAACAGCAAATGCTGCACCCAAAAGGACCTGCGACATCGGCGCTAGCCGTCACTGAAATTTCGGCCCACCAAGTTCAGTATCTGTCGAGATGGTTGGTCTGCAGCAGCTCTCTCGTGCCCAGGCCTACCTTCTTCCACCTTTGCACTCAACTTCTTCATGGTTATCTTTACACTTAAATACCGGCTTTAACAAGAAATATCCTCACCGACGGAGAAACGAAATCGCGGCATCCTGCTGTCAGAAGGCATGAGCTCACATTTCCACCCTTGCTTCCATTTGGAAAATTCTTCATATTTCGCAGTTTTCCTTTCGTGGGTATTTCTAATGCTCTCTTCCCAGGGAACGGTTAGTTTGCCCATAATCATTCTCTTCCCTATCGCGTTGATCAACGCTAGATGAGGTCGCTGGTCAGATAGGGATAATTCATCTGGCACTCAAGCTTCCCACTTCCGCGATACAGATCGCACGATGAGTCTTTCGTCTCTTTCTTTGACCACTCGGTACAAAGTCAATTCCCGTTACTTACCTGTGGGGGAGACGTGTGTAAAGTTGGCGTACCGACCAGAACCATTATTTAGTACAGCGAAATCCTATTCGAAGCAACTTGTTCTTTATCAAGATCAGCCTCTTGAATCTGGGCTCAGATTCCACAAATTCGCAGTCGGCATTGAGAAATTCAAGTTTACAGATAAAAGTGGTTCCGTTGTGAAGTTAGCGGAGCCAACTTCTGAGTTTCGCTGATAGGCGCAGTAAATCAATTTTATGTTGTCATTGCCGTGTTCCAATTTGTGATACTGATCAAATAAAAGGACAATAAGCTATCGATATCACTTAGAGATGACTTCTGTCTTCATTCGCATTCCATTTGAACCGTCAGCGTGGCCTAGTGAAGAAGGTGTGAGCTCGTCTCCACCGCGGACTTCGGTTCGATTCCTAGGTCGGGTGAGTGCGGTCGGGGAATCAAGGGTGTTGGTGTCTTGTATTGACATAATAGATGTCACTCTCTTGCGATATTCAATGATCACAAATAACTTAATTTTTCACAACAATGCAGCTGAAAACGGTAGTATCGCAACATCTACATGAACGTGTGTGAAGTTAGCGAAACTATCCAACGGAACCATTTTTTTTATTAAAGCGTGATTCTTCTTTATTTTACTTGCTGATTTTTACATCATCGATTTCAGCCCCCGATCAGATTGCACAAATTCGCATTTGTTATCGAGAAATTCAAGTTTGAAGATAAAAGTGGTTCCCTTGGGTGGTTCCGCTAACTTCATACACGTGGGGTGGAGAGACTGCCTCCACAATCGTTTGCAGGACCAAACCGTACCGGTGCGTGTAGCATGCTCTCTGCAGTGCCACATGATAGCAAGAGAGGGCACAGCAAAGATTGGTATGTCACACAGATGACATTGAGGGTCGGATTCCTTATCGTGTCACATCAGCAGAGGTATGAGCAGGGCATTTGAACGAACGGTCTGAACGGTACTTTTTTCATTCTCTGATGAACGAATTATCGAACGGCATGTCTGAGAAGCCGATGAACTGTGATCGGAACGAACGGCTTTTTTGCTTGATTGAACGTGATTGAACGGTAATTTAGGCCAGGAAACCCAGTATAACAAATAGTGATAGAAGATCCTTGATACTTTCCAAAATTGCTTATTTACACATTCTGACTTCAATAAAGTAGCATTTTGAAATTTGAAAATATTTAAGTGCCAATTTGGGCATGGGTCACCACTGGGCTTTCGTGGTGTTGTGAAACCTCGGAAATTTTGATAAAAGAAAAATCTATTGATGCTCTTCGAAATTGCTTGTTCAAGCATTAAGTTCCATGACATTTCGTGAATATAATGACAAGAGACTTGCTAATACACAATGCTTCAATCTCTTGTTATTGATTTAATGTTCCAAAAATACATGTAATTATTCTACTGCTCATCATCTACTAAAACATCTAAGCATATCACCATCAATGCGGTTTAGCAGTGGTGAAAACTGAAGAAGCAGGACTGAAACAGTTCCACGTCCTTCCATGAAACAACTAAATTTGTCATGATGCTCTAGTTTAATTGGGTTTGATACAAAGGGCGTGTGTGAAGTGTACCGTTTGACGTCAACCTATGTTTCGCATTGTCATTGTGAGACAATACCGACAAAGAATTTTCCGATAGGGCAGCTTGTATTATTTCGTCTAGTCAGATGGGAGAACATTCTGCATCACCAGCTTCCACATTTCTCTGAAAAAGTCAATGTTAGCTAGAAACGACAGCACTCTACTCGTATAAGGTTCAACAGCACTATATAGGGTCCATCAAAATTGAATATTGTTTTGACTTATAACAAACGATTGAACGGGTGCTTTATGCCATGAACGAACGGAGCGGGGGTGATAGGTCAATCGAGCGGTGAACGAACGAACGGGTCTGAAAGGCTAATGAACGGAAGATCGAACGAACGGTGAAAAATATGACTGTTCAAATGCCCTGAGTATGAAACATAGTCATCGAAAGACATTCCTGATCGTTTTTTTACATCGAGGAGTCAGGATGATTGCAGGAAATTGCTCATATAGGGAGGGAACCATCTGGGAGTGATGGTCGCAGTTCACTGCATGTTATGAGGGAAAACATGAACTCCGAACGCTACGTTCGAGTGCTTGAAGAGTATGTTTATCCTTTAGCATTCAGTTTAGGTGATCCATCATCTGATTGGATTCTCATGGATGACAATGCTCCATGCCATCGTGCCAGTGCAACTCAATGGTATAAAAGACAGGCAGGAATACTAACCTTAGACAGGCCGGCAAGGTCTAGTCCTTTTAGTCCTTTTCTAATAACTGTTTTACTATAAAATGTCTTGCTCTAGATAATTTCTAACTATTTATGAAACGGACTGTATTTGTATGTTTGACATGTAGGCTATTCCACGTAGGGCCTACACGTCAATCTGAGGAGACAGAATAGAAAAATGTCCTCAGACATAATGTTTGAGGACATCTTTCCATTATTTGTCCAGGCGAACGAGAACTCAGCAATCCTCATCATTGAGGAGATTTTTCTCTTAAGTTCGGTAGAATTTCAAATTTAAAAAATCTGCCAAAATTGGTGATTTCACATCTTGAAATGATTTTTACAACATGGAGGGATGAATGAGTTGGAGCAAATGAACATCACGATAAGAAAGCTCAGAACCTAAATATGTTGTACCGTGAATTTCATGTGATTTGGAACATTGGTTTGGATGGTAAAAGTGAGGCCGATTCAGTCCTACGCGCTTCAGAGTCCGGTATGGATAGGGTTCAAATGAATCAATGGCCGTGGTCTTAAAATCAATGTACCGTGCAGTGGAAGCCATATATGCCTACATGGGGATTGTCTGTGTGTAGGCCTAATTTGGTTGGTTTCAATTCTTCCAAAATTTGTAGTTCTTTCGCAGTTCTTTCACGTTTGACGATACTGAATGTCTCTCAAGGATCTGCATGTTGATGTGTTCCAGCAACGAAATGTTTCTATCAAATTAAAGCATTTTATAATGTCTTCGTGCATTTGCATAGATATTAATACATCTATGGGGCGAAGCGACGTTTGGGAGACCGATTCAAAAGATGTGTAAATAAATAATGTGTCGATGGTCGGATGTTGAGTGCATCATCGATCACAAAGACCTTCTTCTTGATAAGTTCATATTCACAAAAAGAATCCAGACAGGCATTCAATGCATTTCGTCAGGAGTGTGAGAACCAGAACAGAAGAGAGAAAAACTTCGAATGTTTTATTCATCAATCAAGTTATATACATGCATGTGCTATAAAAGAACTTTTATAGAAAGCATTTTTTAAAAGATTTTTCAAATATTTCGCTTTTTTGATTATTTAATCTTTTTTTTGTTTTTCTAAAAATGGCTCGCTCAACCGCTCGCTCATCCGCTCATCAAAAACACTGCGGCACGACCCATTAAGACAGGTAATATTCAAATGGCATGTCTTACGTACGCAGACGATATTCTTTTGTTAAGTGAAAGTGAAGCTGGGTTGATCCATCAACTGAACTTAGTTGGAAACGTTTGTACAGAAAATGCATTAACAATTGATTTCGATAAAACAAAAGTAATGATATTTGATAAGTTACATACAAAATAGCATCGAAATGAAAGTTCATAATATGAAATACGATATAAATATAGTTAATCAATTTTAACAGCTTGGAATGTGGAATCTAAAAGTAATGAAAGATATTTGAATACTTGGTAAAAAAGGTAGGCGTGCGTCATATGTAGCTGAAAAGAAAGAATAACAGTTAAGAACAGTTTTATAAGAATCGCTATCATTTGGTAAAATCAACCCCAAACTATTGCTTGATCGGAGAATTTGGACTCTTTCCAATAGAATACTATTTCTAGAAAACCGGCGATCACTTTCTGGATAAAAGTAATAAGAAGTAAAGACAGAAATCTGACTACAGAAATACATACTGAAATCTGTAATTCCTTCACTTGGACAGCCAAAGTGAAGATGTTACTGAAAAAGTCGACAAATTGCACTTATCGGGAAATCAATGTATTGTAGATAAAAAAATGATGGAAAAATATACAGGTAATACTATGTTTGAATACTTTCGCACTCAATGGATCGATAGAGCCAAAGGGAGTAATACTGGCAGAAATTATTTGGAATTAACAAGATTCTGATTGATTTTGAAGCCTTATTTAAATGTAGACGCACCCGTGGAAATAAATACTTTTATGAAATATAGAGCTAGTAACCACGACCTCATGGTAAGAACTGGTATATACAAAAGTAGGAAATTACATGATGAGCGTTTATGCGAAACCTGCAGCAGTCAAAAAGTTGAAACAATATGTATTATTTCCTTGTTGAATATCCTGCATATGACCAAATCAGAAGGAAATTTGCATCATTCTCAAGAAGCATAAGTTGTAAAGAATTCTACAATAAAATAACTACTCCCAGTATCACCGAAATAAAAGGTATCTACAAATATCAAAATAATTTAAATAAAGATAGGAATTAACAACAGTGAAATTGAATAAACTATAGATCAAATTGCCATGCAAAAGATGTGCGGCTGGTAGGATTCGAACCTACGACCAAGGTTAACTAGACGTGTGCTCTAACCAACTGAGCTGCGAACCACTTATGCGACGGTATCAGTTGGCAGGATCAAACCCTCAACACCACAACACATCAGTTGTCAAGGCAATAATGATCAATGAATAAATAATTCGTCACAATTGTGACCGCCTACATTAAGGCAAGTAGCGGGGATCGATTGTCCAGCAAAGCATCTTAAACCATGTCGTAAATGCAATTAACAACAATGAAATTAAATAAACGATAGATCAAATTGAAATCTCATTTAATTTAACAGTCTGATTCTATGCCAAAGCAGTGGTATCGATTTCCATGAAAAATCAAGGTCTGCCTTGTTATTTCATGCTTCTTATTGTTTAATTTCTTTGCTGAACCGGATTGAACAGTATTGAGAATATCCACGAAACTTATGAGCCTGTCCCTATCTTCTAACAATGAAAGTGCCAACAAAAGCAAACAAAATCGATTCGATGTTTAGGATATTCATGCCGATTGATAAAGTAGAATCTTGTTTTGCAGGTTAACATATTTTAATAAATAGACTCTGGGTCATCGATGTGAGTGTTATTGTTATTCGATATAATTATGGCAGCAGGAGAAAAAGAGTTTTTTCTCTTCGGGTGTGTCACAATACGGTTGCAAGAAACGACCCCGAACGAAGACTTTTTTTGGGCACAGGGGATGCAAGGGTGTTGGTCATTGGAGGATACGTTATTGCAAACCAAATCTCTACCCAGTCATTACAAACGGACGAAATACGCGGAGTGGTCATTGCAACTCAAAATTTATATTTCATAATTGTCAATTTGATTACAGGTGAATTACTTGATCACTTTTTTTATTTACCGGCTCTCCAAAAATTATCACTGAAACTTATAAATAAATTGTGATTTTCGAATTCTTCAACTAGTCTGCGCGCAAGAACATATTTGTGAATTACAAGTCTCATTCATCTGAACATTCGAAGATCTCTTTCACTAGAAACGAATACTAAAGAATTGAAAATCGTTGCTCACATAAAACTGCATACAAAGAGCATACTCCAACTGAATGACTATCCCTCAGAAATGTTGAAGAAAGCTAAAACAACGAAGAAATGGAAAGAAAGTAAACCAACTGAATAATACTTCAATTTCAAATTTCCGTGTGTTTCTGACAAAATCGATCGTGAAATAAAGCGTATTTTTTAAAGAGGAGAATCTTGAAGTGCTACTAGTGAGGAAAGGCAACACTATCCGTCAATACTTGAACAAGACAGAGAACAAATACCTGCACGTTAAATGGATGCATTCTCAACAATAGTGGCAAGTGTCTTCGCAGTAATGTTGTGTATTAAATTTCTTGCAATAAGTGTAGAAACATTTATGTCCTTAGCACTATCCGATTTTTGCATACACGAATTAAAAAGAGCATATTTCTAACAAATCCAGTTCAGTATTCAAACACCTTTACCATTGTAGCAATAATAACAAGAATATTTCAGTGGATATCCTGACATCTGACGACAATTGCAACCTCAGAATTAGAGGAGCTATCTTCATAAAAAATCACACCAAAAATTATCAACAAGGAAGAACAAGAAGCCTTCTCAGACCAATTATATGCATAAAACTTAGCTTGAGTGGTCCTCTGTGGTTCCTGCTTTGTGTAGCCGACTTTATCTCGATTTCATCGACACACAGAACGGAGATCAAAGAGGGCCACTTGCTTCCTTTCCTTCGAACTGTATGATTTCCATCATTTGTATAGAGATATCATTTTGTTTATTTCTCTATGCTACTCCCCACACATGAGTCTTGAATTATGTCTCCCTACAAAATCCTTCCTTCTAATGATGATCAAAGAGCTGGTCGAAATATATTAAGGTTTAAACAACAACAAAAACTATTTTACTAATCCTTGGGTTCCTAACTTTGATATTTTGATCCAAGGCCTCTTTACACATAAATTGTGATTGTTTTATGAACAACAAAGTAATAATCTAGGAAAAGATTCAAAATCATAACTAAAACCTATTCTGATGGTTCTCTGCAATGAGATGAATTCAAAATCTGGTAACGTGACATTAGACGGGCAAAATCAATCAACACGGCATTAGTAGGAATATATATTATATTCTTTTCAAATTCAGTTTTAATTTTTCGGATACTACTCCTATGTACGGTATGACAGTGTAGATTATTCCATTATAATTACCGTCATCAATACTCTCATCTTCGTCTACTTGTATGCTTAAATCTCGGCTTCGTTTTTTATTTAGGAAAGAATGTGCAATACTATCTACGTAGATGACTGTATATGTGTATTTGATTCAATAAATAAAGTTAATGAATTTCATAGTTTTTTAAATAAGCAGCACCCTAATCTAAAATTCACAACCGAGATTGGTAACAGCCAGATACCATTCCTTGATGTTTTCATTAAAACTGATCCCGGCTTTGAAACCTCCATATATTGTAAACCTACCTACACGGGACTCCTGTTATACTACAAATCCATCTGTCCTAAACAGTGGAAAGTGGGTCTCATAACAGGTATGTTACATCGAGCATTTAAAGTATCCAGTTGTATGAGAGCCTTTCATAATGAAATTAATAAGATCTATGACATATTTGAAAGTAATGGCTATCCAAGATGTATGATGATAGAACGTATTGTACATTCTTTCCTAAATAAAAAACAAAGCCGAGATTTAAGCATACAAGTAGACGAAGATGAAAGTAATGATAACGGTAATGATAATGGAATAATCTACACTGTCATACCGTACATAAGAGTAGTGTCCGAAAAATTAAAACTGAATTTGAAAAGAATATATAAAAATATAACGTAGACGCAAAAGTGGTTTTTAGCACAAACAAAGTAAAATCGTATTTCTCACTTAAAAGTAAGTCAATTCCGTTGATGAAGTCGTGTGTTGTTTATGATTTACATTGGCAAAACTAAACGCCGACTTCAACAGCGGATTGATGAACATAAAAAGAATCCGACAGCAATTAATGAGCATTTGCATAGCTGTAGTAGTTGTAACTCAGAAATTGATCAACAATTTAAAAGAATGTACAAAGGTAACGCAGATTATGAGATTAGCATTGTTGAGGCTCTTAAAATCAAAGATAGACAGCCAAAAATTAATCGCAGTGCTGAGTACAACGGTGTTTCCTACTTATTAAAGATATTTAATTAAAGTCCTTTGTTAACTTAGTCTGTTTCATTGGTTTTCACATGCCGTATTGATTGATTTTGCCCGTCTAATGTCACGTTACCAGAATTGAATTTATCTCATTGCAGCGAACCATCAGTTAGCGCCAACGCTGTGCAAAGCATCATAAAACTTATTCATTCAGAAGAATTTGTGAATTTTTCTTTAAAACGTAAATTTGACATTTCTTATGATTATCACTTTGATGGCAATGTTATTAAAAAAGTTGATGAAATCAAGGATCTCGGGGTTTCTTTTACCAGCAATTTATGCTTCAACCGCCACATTTCTTTCATTGTTACTAAGTCGTTTCGAATGCTTGGCTTTATTAAGCGTGTTACTCATTCTTTCAAAGATATTTGTGTTTTGAAAGTTTTGTATAATTCGTATGTTCGGTCCAACCTGGACTACTGCTCACAAGTATGGTCTCCAAATGCAAAATGTGCTGTGAATAAGATTGAGCGTATTCAAAAAGCTTTCGTCAAGTTCTTATGTTTTCACACTTGCATCATGTACAAAAGTGATAACTACGCTGTATTATGCCATCATTTCCGCTTAACTACGCTCGCGGAGCGCAGGGAGATTTCAGACATTTTGCTATTTCACAAGATTGTCAATAATGCAATCAGTTGCAATTATTTGACATCAGCTGTTTGTCTTAAAGTGCCTGGTCGTGTTACCAGGAATACTGGTATTTTTACTTCAAAAAGAAAAAGTCGCTTACTCTTACGCAAACATGCTTTCTTCCCGAGGACATTTTTGAGTGTAAACAAATTCAAAGAAATTGACGTTTTCAGTGCATCTCTTTCTACAGTAAAAAGGTTTCTGATAAAACATTTCACATAATTTTCTCGGTTCTTTTTATAAAGTATCTTTTTTCTTATTATCATGTATTTTAGGTAGGTACTTTTACAGTATATCTGCTTTTTAATGTCTCACCTTTATTCTGGTAATCTGTTGTATTTCATTAGTATTTGAAAAATGCCATGTATTTTACTACTATGTCTTTTATCAAGTATATTTGTTCATACTGTAACATGTTTCAGATACGTGTATATTTTCAGTATCTGGTTTTCTATTGTCTCATTTTGATTCTGGTAATGTTGTAATCTGTATATCATTCGCATATGACTGTGATTGGCCAGCTGCTGTAGCAGCTCATGTCAATAAAATAAAAATAAAAAATATACAAATACTAAGACGTGAGAATGAAGGAAGGTGAAGAAGGAAAAGGGAAAGTTTTCTACTAAGTTAAGTATTTTATTCTATTTATCACAGCACACACAACACCAACTACAGCGTCGATAAAAAAAAAAAAAATAGAGAAAATAGTAGGGCCATTTAACCGGCCCATCTTTAAATCATTTCATCCTATATGTCACTATATGGACCCCTTGGACCTTCTAAATTGACCCGATAGTTATACGTGCCTTTGCTAAATACGGACCACATGGTCCCTATATAGTGACTCTCCGGACGTATGGATACGGACCCTTTTCAATACGGACCATTTTGCTTAACAGTATATATAGTACACGATTCATGAAAATCTAAGTAATTCCATTACAGGAAATGTCATATGCAAATCTTGCGAAGCCTTTTCTTTATCATCTCTACTTTAGACTGCAAAAGTGATCAGAATTGGATTCTGTCTTCATGGCTCATGAGTCCACTAAATACATTTGAATATACGCTTATATCCTCATTTTCAATATGAAAATCTTTGCTATATCATCACATCTAAAATATTCACTTAATACTGAGAATCCCTTAGTTAGTTGATTCAACGTAGCAAAGTGCGTCAAGGTAACAAAGTTTAAAAAAACAAGCTAATGACTAGTTAATTTTCAATAGGTACAAAGTATGATTTAAAAGAAAAGTTTTATATCCTAAAATGTCTAAAAATTTTAAAAATACTTACTAGAAGGACAAACAACGCTTCTCCTCTCCTCATGTGTAATGAATTGGCGAGTAAGTCGTTCTATTCAAAATTATGTTTATCACTTATATATTGAAAAGATCCTATTTAACAGTCTGCCCATTCAGATGATAAGAGGACAGGTCTGTTTCCAATCAAAATACCGGATCTAGCTAATAACACAGCGGGATTACGCTATCTAAAATCTACCAGGTGTGTAAGAGAATTAATATTAGTTCCTCAAGCTAAAACGTGAAATAGAATTGTACAAAATATGCATACAAATTTTTTGACTATTTTTAATGAGGTCATCAACAGGAACTTGGTCAGGACGATCGCGTTTCGACCGCTTAATCCTGGACGCTCAAACCCGACCAAGCGCGGTCCTGTACATTTAAGATGCACAGCCTCAAAAATTAAATTTATAATAGAGAAAGATTAGCATCTATCAAAAAAAATAGAGTCACTATTGACTGAAATGTACCTCAGGCATTTGAAAGAAGGACAGAGTCCAGCCAGTAGAGGTCAAGAGGCGGGGACATAATCCACCTTCAACTCAAGACGTGCTGCAAAAACAATTCAACGTGGCAAAGTGCGTCAAGTACTACAAATAATGATAAATATTATGTTCTAAACAATAGTGAATAATTGAAGAAATATCCTTTATATTCTAATAATTACTATTTGTTGAGAACCTCTTATAATGAGAATAGGCCTACCTTTCGGAATAAAATGCTGTCTTTCATGATTAATTTTGGAACAATTCGTGAAGAACATAAAGTGATTGATAATTTTCATGGAAATGTGCGAATCTCATAAATAATTCACATATATATCATGCTTGTATTGGAGGATAGTGAAGTCATTATGAAAGAGGCATTTTGGATATATCAAAAGCTGTGTGGCACAAGACTTATCAATTTCAAAGATCTCCGGGACTTAGTCGATTGAAATTACAATCAGTCAATATAATTGAATTGAAAATAATTACTACTTTAAGAGTGCAACAAAAGCCAGGAATCCACTTACTTGCAGCGCCTCGAATGGAATGAGAGAAAATTGCACTCTTAGAGACAATTTGACTTGAATTGTTAGATTTCTTTAAGATTCGAAATATAGTATTCCAACATAAGAGCATGGATTTCTATCGGCTCATGGGTGTGTGGAAATCAGTGATAGTGGACAAGAAGATCTCGATATCTCTGCTGACACTTGAGGGAGTTTCTCTATTTCTTCATTTGAAGATCTGTTAGGGCAGGTGGGACATAGAAATGCAACAAGAAATTGATCATGCTTGAGTAACAAGGCATAAATGTTTGCCGCAAAAGGAAAGACTCCATAGAGTAGATATTTAATCGATGAGAATCTGCTACCTTTGTTCCTAAAGGCATAGACTTCTATAATATAGCATCTGGACAGATATCTAAAATAGCACGTATTCGAGATGAGGCTGATATTGTATTTCATGTTGATGCATTTAAGCATGTATCGGTTGACTAATTTTCGTGATAATGTGTAACTATATCTGGAAGATCATGCCGATTTACATCAATTTTGAAGTATAATTTCTATAGTCCCTTTTTCAGTCTGACTTTGCCCATTGGTGAGACTCTGATCAGAATTTTCAGTCGCCTTTTGCACATTGGCAAATGAGTTATCTGAGGAAACTTATTCATGTATCAATCAATGTCATTCACACAGATCTGGTGGCTACTATTTTTTGAATTAAATAAAACATTGGAGTGCTGCTATTTACAGAAATTATTTACGAACACGCAAGATTTTAAGAGAGAGTTAATCAATAATCAAAGTCAAATAATTAATCCTTTGGAAACAAACCGGCATTTCAGGTTTACACTTTTTTTACAAATATTAGGTCATATCTTCCCTTTTCCAAGTGAAGCAGCACATCAAATAACACAAAGTGCTACGTTGATTCGTGAATTGGTTATTGATTTTGGTTTTACTTCCTGAAATGACTTTATTTATTCGGGAACTTTCGAAGAACCAACACCAAAGAAAACACTACATCTGTTTGCTGCTTTGCTTTTAATGCCATAGTGGCGCATAGAAGCTCAGAATATTGATGCAGCATGCACCAGGATAGAATGAAGCTCTTTATTTTATACATATTATTCAGAAATAGTCATATCCATACAGCGTGCTCATTTCGATTGTGCGATAGAAGATAATGCAATAGCATTGCAAACTTGTATTATTTTTGCATCACTAAATGAAATTTCATGATCCATCCTATGAGATATGCATTATCCATATAGGGTCCAAAATCACTGTGTAAAATAAGACAAAAAAAGTTCATGATCTTTATTGTGTTGAATTCTTCGATCGTTGCAAGGATGAGTTCAGGAGAATATACTCGTCTGTAACCTTGCAATCAGATTTCTGTCGCTGCGAAATTCAAAAAGTACGAGTATAGTCTTACTCGTATTCACACATTTTTTAGTTTAATTTGAGACGACGAACGAAGTCAGTTTTCATTCCACATTTGATGGCTATGCTTCCATATCGATTGAAATTTCTTCTTCCTGAGGAAGACAATTGTGAGAATGTATTAACTTTGCCACGAAAGAAGAGTAATTTTGGTTTGGTCGTCGGCGTAAATCACATTGTTCTTTATCGATAGATTCTGTGGCTTATTTTTCAAAGGAAAGCAATGAAATGTACATGTAGTTGGAGAGTAGTCTTTAAATTTACTGTCATTCTTATACCGGTGAACAAACACAGAGCATGCGCTCAGCATTTTCCTTTCTCCACAAACATCGCTGATGATTTGAAAAACACTAATTAACAACGCCCGCAGAGCAAGAATAACAAGAATACAATGCACATAACTTCTGTATGAATGACATCGATTCAAATAGTCAGCCTCATTTCGTATAGAAGGGTCAATGATATCTGTTCAGATTTCTGTCCAGATGCTCTATTATAGGAGTCCATGCTAAAGGATAAAAGCATAGAAATCAACAATACCATAGAAAGTCCTAGAATGGAAATTGCATGAAAATTATGGCACAGGCCGGGGGAACTTAGTTGGGGCAAAATGCAAATTGTACGAGCTGGTTTCCATGTTTTCTGATTGGCATTTATATTTATCAAGCCAATTTGTGATCTGGATTGTTGCCCCCTGTCCAAAGATCATGTACACAAAAGCAATAATGAATTTACAGAACACTGCAGCGACAGGATAACAAAGAAAGAAATCCTTAAAAACGCTCTGTATGCACATCATTTTGATATGTCGCTCTTACAATCTATCAAGAGTACGATCAGACACATGTGCAACTTGCAATGTGGATTTACAGAAAATGCATTGCTCCCCTGCTTCCCCGCTCACTACAATCGAACAATTTTCAAAATCTTTGCATTTTTTCAAATATCAGCTTCCAAATTATCATCACACTATATCACATATATCATTCAATGATTAATTGAAAAGTTCCAGCTACATTTCATTTATCTGAGTGATGATTGTAGGTAAAGAAGCTTTCAGTGTGTTTATTGCAGAAAAGCGCTAAGTTTCTTAACCGCTTGACAGAGAAATTATCCAATAATTAAGAATTTTTATCTGTGAATTCTTGAGATGTTCTCATAACCAGTCCACTTACCACTTACAATCATTATTCTGTGAACCAAATTTTAAATCGTATTCCAGTATTGAAAAAATGGATAACGGTTGTCAATGATTGCTGCATATAGATAAAGTATATTAACCAATAGAATAGTGGGCTATTTCATATGAAACAATACTACCATCTCACTTATAATTCTCTTCAAGAAGATACTTAAAACTTATATAAAAACATAATAAAATAATTAAAACTTAATACTTAAAACTATAAAATAGTTTGACTGTGACCAAAGATATTTAACACTACTTGTTTATATGGGGCTAGATTGGACTCAATTCAATTATCGTGGCACCTCTCTCGTTGCCTACTAGACGGGCAAAAAAGCATTACGAGTTATGGGGCAATCCTGCTATTTTGCAAACTGCTGTGAATCTTTTCACAAATAACGCGAGAAATAATTTGGCGCATAACTGATCAGTTGTCGTTCAAGTCAGAACTATAAAAATCGTTCACAAGTTTTGAGTGAAAACAGGAGTCTAATTGCATTTTTGCAGGTATCTCCAATGTTTTGCGAGGGCACGATTTCTTTTTGGTTCAGGCATTTGAATTATCAACCTAGTTATCATTTGAAACGTTTGTGGCGGTTTTTACTGGTGTTAATTTCGTGCGATAATTATTTTTGACACAAGGCTTTCTAAGAGTTATGATATAGTTGTTTAATAATGCCACGTGCTTTGCTACAATGGGTAATGTCATAGGGTTATTGCTGAAAATTTAAGTAAAGATTGGTGATTAGATGATGAAATCAGTTTTAGGCAGCGGCTATTACACTGGCTGGGCCGATACAACTTCGGTCTTGGCTATTGCACCGGCTGAGCTTTTACAACACTACACCATGTTTGTTGTCCCACGTCGTGTTTCCCAGCTGTTAGAGACTCCAAGTGATTTAATGTAGCAAGAAATATGTACATGTACAGTAGGGTGGAGCGAAAAAAACTTTTTTTCGAATTTGAAGATGCTTGTGGTCTCAATCTACGTGAACGGGTAATTTAGGATGCCACACCAAATTTTATCGATTTTGGTTGATGTTTAGAGGTCCCACACTGAGCTTGAAAATGATTAGGTAGGCCAAAAATCGATTTTTTTCGATTTTTTTGAAATTCAAAATTCAAAGTAGCTTGGGGTCTAGAATGATTCTGTTGGGTTATATGAACAACATATTCAAATTTGAGACGATTTGAAGAAGGTCTTCAGGTCCCACACTGAGGTCAAAAAGTCCCAAAATTGACAAAAAAATCAAAAATTTTGCAGTTTTTTAGATCTAGTGATGTATAAGATCTAAATGCGACGTAGCTTGTGGTTTGAAAACACTCATTGGGTCTGAAGCAACAACATACTAAAATTTGAGACGATTTGAACAAGTTCTTCAGGTCCCACATTAAGATTAAAAAAGTCCCAAAAATTACAAAAAAACAAAAAAATTGCAACATTTTAGAAATGATTTTGCTTAAGGTCAAAATATGATGTAGCCTGGCATTTGAAAACATACCCAAGGTCTGAAGAAACAATATGGTAAAATTTGAGACGATTTGGACATTTTCTTCTGGTTCAACAGCGATTTCTAAATCAGAGAAGAAAATTAAAATATTTTGTTCATGTTCACATTTTTTGAATTTGCGGGACTTTCATCTTTCCTTCAGGTGGATATCGATTTCTCGTGTTTTGATTTGTTATCTGGTGAGTATCGAAAATTCATACGTACAGTATAAGTGAATAGAGCTGAATTAATGAGAGTATAACTACCAATTGATCTAATGTTTACCGAGTAGAACAAGAAACTTATTAATGAGACTAATAAGAAGGTAATGCCGTATTATAACTAGTTACTTGTACAGTACGTGAATCTCTCTGTGGCAATATATGGCGCTGCCATGTTTAGAAGATATTCAATGCAAAGGCATACAGCCTTGTAGGTGCTGTCGCATGGCTGGTACTCGTATGGCTAAACAACTGGAATGGCTTAGTATAAATTGAGTGATCAACAGTGATTAGGCTACAACTCTTCTGTCCATGAATGATTCAGCAAAACAAGCAGCCAGTGGGAATCGACCATAGGTCCAGTGGCGCTCGCTGATCGGTGACTTAGTGCACTCGGCTACCCACTCATCTGTAAGGTGGATGTAGTTTTTGGGATCTTCTCCTTTTGGCTTTCTACTTCATCAGATATCAGTAATGTCTATCTTCTCTAAAAAATTACATCAGAATGAATTTTAATGTCATCATGCTATGATTACTGATGTATGTATACAAATTGTGTGCAGTGTGCTTCACGTTTGCAGGTAATGGCAAGTTCGTCGTCGGGGAACCTGCTCAGTACTCGAAGTGCAAGAATTGTTTGTCCTATACTAGGTGCGCAAACACGCTTGGATGATCTCCGGCTACCGACAAAGGGTGATGTTCTCTTACATTATCAATGCGTTCGCTTTGACCTCAGAAAAGATGAAGGCTCGAAATAGGAACCGCAGGTCCAGGATATTCTACCAATTTGTTGTTTGGATATCAAGAAGATATGGAATTGTGCTACCATTCCAGTTATTACAGACGAAAGGAGTCACAGAGATCCCATGTCATCCTCAGAGTCACTCTCCTCCCATGTTATCCATGGTGCCTGACGTCACGATCCGTGAACTCGCGAAGGAGAGCTCTCCAGAGGATCTCGCAGAACACATGCAATACCCTTGCCACTCACAGTCTGTTGAGCGTGGAGTCAAAATGACGACCGAGGCGGCTACTTCGGTATGTGGAGGTGATCGTCGAAATGCGGTGATACAAACAAAGATTTTGTCTCGAAAGAACATGGACAGGTTCAATACGAAGAAAGAGTTTAGACAGTAGCCAATTGAGGCAGTGTTTTGGATTTTTCTGAACTGTACATAATAGAAAATTGTCTCTAGTCTAATTGAAGTCAGGCCTACTGATTTCACGAGCATTGTCAGATATGCATTGTTGCGAGAAATTGTACATGTATTCAAAAGTTTTGATATATTGGTACTATTGCAAAACAGATGATACTTGTTTTTTTACAATGGGCTTGGAAATGATATTTTATGAATACTGAAAATGCAAATGAGTATACAGGTACTTGTATGTTAGAAAATCGGTAATAGGCAAGTCCTTGTGCTGCATCATGGGTATCTTCCGAGACAAGATAGATCCACATGCAATTTCTTATCTTACACAGGGCAGCTCAATTAATAAAAATATAATTAATTTATTCCTTTTAGATATCGATTTCTTGTCTAACTTTGACATCGATGTTGAACCAGAAGAAAATGTCCAAATCGTCTCAAACTTTACCATGTTGTTTCTTCAGACCTTGGGTATGTTTTCAAATGCCAGGCTACATCATATTTTGACCTTAAGCAAAATCATTTCTAAAATGTTGCAATTTTTTTGTTTTTTTTGTAATTTTTGGGACTTTTTTAATCTTAATGTGGGACCTGAAGAACTTGTTCAAATCGTCTCAAATTTTAGTATGTTGTTGCTTCAGACCCAATGAGTGTTTTCAAACCCCAAGCTACGTCGCATTTAGATCTTATACATCACTAGATCTAAAAAACTGCAAAATTTTTGATTTTTTTGTCAATTTTGGGACTTTTTGACCTCAGTGTGGGACCTGAAGACCTTCTTCAAATCGCCTCAAATTTGAATATGTTGTTCACATAACCCAACAGAATCATTCTAGACCACAAGCTACTTTGAATTTTGAATTTCAAAAAAATCGAAAAAAATCGATTTTTGGCCTACCTAATCATTTTCAAGCTCAGTGTGGGACCTCTAAACATCAACCAAAATCGATAAAATTTGGTGTGGCATCTTAAATTACCCGTTCACGTAGATTGAGACCACAAGCATCTTCAAATTCGAAAAAAAGTTTTTTTCGCTCCACCCTAATGTACAGTGATGTATCTTGATTCTATCTTGTCTCGCCTTCATCATTAGAGAAATTTTGTGACCCTATTCGTGGGAAGCATATTTCCTATATTTTTGAACTACACCAAAACACTGAAAGAGACACTGTTTGTGGTCAATTCTTGTTTTTTTCTGGAATCTTTTTCTGTCGTTGATATTTTTGTGGACAATTTGCTGTAGATGTTTTCTATTTTTCACTTATGATGCGATCAATACCACCTCAGTCGCTGTGATATTCGCGAGAACGAAATTGGACCGACTCAGCCGTTATAGCAGCCATCACTGTCTTTCATGTCTTGTCTTTTCATTGGTGCTTTCTTTCTTGACGTGATTCAAATGATATGTGGGCCTTAATTTTTGTGTTTAGTGTTCTAGCAATTTTTTTCTATTTCAACAAATAGTCATTCAAGTAAATACTTGAGAGGTAATATAGCAAATCTTGATCGATTCGTGGTTATTAAACGATATGTACATCGACAGGCTACATACGAGTTCAGCCAATTACGGATCCTGTAGATGGTGATAGTTCCTCATGCTGTAGCCCATTTGTCTTCCAAAAAGTGAATCTTGCCAATTAATGATACGGACTTTAGACGTCTATATAGCCTAGTCAATCGCCTAACAGACATGATTTGCATCCTCAGTTCTCGTGTTTCTATGCTATTTCTAAACACACAGTTGGTTCTTGAAATCCTATCGAGCATTTACTCATTTGTAAAATACTGCAATTGATCAGGATGAAATTTCATTCCAAATTCTTCAGAAATTTATCAAATGTAAAAAACATAGATCTACTGAGCACGATTTTCAACAAGTCAGGATTCCGGTATTCTTCTCATCTCTCTTACTGTTAGTTTCTTGTACAATTTCGTGTTGACTGTGTACACCCTCCGACGCATCACCTTCGCTCCTCTCAAATGCGTTTCACTATTCAACCGAAATTTTCAGGTTTTTGGTTCTGCCATTCAGGCAAATACCTCGATGCCAAAACTTCTTGTACCCGCAGTTATTCAAGGAGTTGGGCACTCATGCCAATGCTACACTAGTTTAGCCGAATTCAAGGATTCATGGAAAAATATCACTCACCTATTTATTTTTCGGTAGCAAATTCTCGAAAGTTACGATAACCGATGAAAATCAGTCGAAAATCACAACTTTAATTCTAGACATCACCTCTACGGTAGTTGTGGTGATAGTTGCATGAAGCTGCTTGTTTGTGAACAATTAGAATATAAATTTTTACAAACTTGATGCAATCTTGGACGGAAAATAAGTGAAACCACCCTGTCATTCGTCCATGTTTGAACGGGATGAGATGGCCTACTAAAATTGCTCAATTGGTAATATATTTGCATGATATAAAAACTCTCGTTTATAAGAATCAAAACATTCAAACTTCTCACCGAATGTGCTAATTCTTATATCGAGAGACACACTGTAACATGCAATGGATAACAAAGTTTTGTCCCCGTTATTGAACTCAGTCAAGTTGATGATAAGCTGAATACGAATATCTAACGAGGTACATAGAAGAAGCGCAAGATGATTGCTATCTTATTTCACTTGCTTTGTTGTAACAATCATGAAAGATGCGTTACACAATCTTTACACAAGAAGTGGTCTGACATGTGATGAAAATACTCACCCTATCGCCTGGAGCAGGTCTTGGGATATCTGACAGCTCACTTCTGCAAGAACAAAGGAGTTGTTTTTTTTTTTTTTTTTTAATAAGTTTTTTTTTTTTTTTTTTTTTTATTTTTTTTTTTTTTTTTTTTATTTTGTATTTACTTTTTTTTTTTTATATTTTTTTTTTTTTTTGTTTTTTTTTTTTTTTTTTTTTTTTTTTTTTGTTTTTTTTTTTTGTTTGTTTGTTTAGTTTTTTTTTTTTTTTTTATTTTTTTTTTTTTATTTTATTTTTTTTTTATTTTCTCTACTGTATTATTATTTTTTTTTTTTTTTATTTATTTTTTTATTTTTTTTTTATTTTTTATTTTTTTTTTTTTTTTTTTTTTTTTTTTTTTTTTTTTCATCTTTTTTTTTTTTTTTTATTTTTTTTTATTATTTTTTTTTTTATGTTTTTTTTTTTTTTGATTTTATTTTTTTTTTTTTTTTTTTTATTTTTAGTTTGTTATTTTTTTTTTTGTTTTTTTATTTTTTTTTATTTTTTTTTTTATTTTTTTTTTTTTTTTTTTTTTTTTTTTTTTTTTTGTTTTTTTTTTTTTTTTTAAGACATTGATTAAAGCGTTCAACATAGCTCACTCTCTCACCGATTTGCGGTGGACGTCAAAGAATGTTCTCCTCCTTGCAAGTCGTCCTCGGACCATGCAAGTTCCATAAATTCCATGCTTTTCTTGCATGAGTGGATGTGGAAGTTGGGGGGGGGGACTCCACGCTGCAGATAATGAAGATATAAGGGCTTTAATGTGAATAGATCAAACTCTCCATTTACTCCTCATGTTGTTTCTTTTTTCTACTCAGTAGTTCCCCTAACCTCTGGGCGCATAAAGGCAAATTACTTTGGCGAGAACCGCTGGCCAAAAGTGCATAATGAAAATGAACTTGCTGCCATTCCTCCGAAAAATGTATCTGCACACAATAACCTTTTTTAAATACAATTCAAAATAAGGATTTTTTATAAGTTCAACCTGTCGAATTTTGTGCAACCAGTGAATCCTAAAGTAAAACTCAAACTTTTTTGCACGTAACTGAAGAATAGTAGCCCCCGACTACACCCCCTAATTTGCCATTTATTTTCAAAAACCTCCATTTTTGGTTGTATTCAACACGGTTGGCTATCCCAATTCAAATCAAGCATGCCTCCTCCAACAATTTTCTTTAGACTTTTTCATCCAATTAAAAAGTAAAAGTAGAATTTGTTTTAGTGAAAGATCGGGGTTCTATCAATTCAAATTTCCAACATAAAATGTGAATGGTGATCAAATAGTATTTCATCATGATTTTGAAATATCCATCAGACGACATATGGTAAATGATAAGGAACAAAAATACTTTTCTTTCGACCCGATTTGTATATATATATAAAATCAAAATTAAATACTTCCAATATTTCGCCTCTAAGGGTGTTTTCCTCAAGGCCTGTTCTTCGAGAAGCGTCAGAGAGTACCCTGAATTTTTTTTGGACATTTTATAAAAGGGAAAGATTCCGTGGAAGCGCCGGATATCTTGCGCGTTTTCCCGGTCAAGAATCTTGCCGCTTATTTAGGTATTCTTGCAATGTCCCCACGATGAGGTGAAGTATAATGATAAATTTTTTCCATGAATGAATTGTTACCGTTCCTAAAAAATATTTGACCCCGATCGGCTTTCTAATAGCTACGCGCTCAGGATCGCCATTTGACATTGTACTTTTGCAAATGGTGAAATATAGAAAGTATCGTCCCTAGTGCAGTGGGGCCATTAATTGTGTGGGCACCTAAATTAGAATTCCGATAAATGATAAATGTTTCGTTTCAACACTCTTGAGCTGATGAAATAGATCACCCCCCACTCCGCCTGAGTGTTTCCACCGATTATTACTTCTAATTTGCCCCCCGAACAAAATGGTATTTTCACTGCGATTTTGGTGGACGCAGATTTTGACTCCGTTCTGTTGAACACATGAAATTAGACCTGTTTTTTTGTTACATCATCAAACTTATGTTGGTAAGTGGCACAATCATGATCTCAAAATGATGGTAAATGCAGGAATTGTTTACTAAAGTTGGTTTTTTTAAAAATTAGCAAGTACTAAATTTTTAATGCTGTTACAGGTTGATAGGAAAAATTAGTCGTGCGTCTCTTTGGGCCGGATATGCTGATGAGCAGGATGATTTCCCTTCATAAATGCTCCAATCAGACCTAACGATTTTCCTTCAGATTCGAAGAATTCAGATCATTGCGCTAAAGTTTGTCTTGATAATGTTGGTCTCCTTCCGATCCACTTATTAAAAAAGTTTATTATAATCCTTTATTAATCTAAAAAGTTATTATTGATTCTGTTTTTTCTTCTTATCGGCCATGTTCGTTGTTAGCAGATTTGTGTGCCATTTCATAGGCATCAAATGTTCCAATGCTTTATTTCCTAGTCGAAACTGAAGAGAGGAGAAAGGGACGATTGGTTGTATTGTATTTTCTGTGTGGGGGACGTTTGCAGATGTCATGGTTTGATGTACTGTGACAGACCACACAAACTTTCTCACCACCCCATAGACAGTAAGACACAGACTTTCCTTTCTTGTCTGCCAGTACGTAGAATAGATGTCAATGTACTGGACTTGAAATTGACTGATGCGAACTGGTTCAGACCCGTCGTTCTCATTGAGCTCCTGATTTCTCTTTCATGTTCCTCTCCCGAATAAGGTAAAATCAAAAATAATCTAGCATTACCATTATAATGACTATTTAATGTTGATGTCATTATAATACAAATCGGTCGAAGAAAGCTGTTTTTCTTTTCATTACTTCATCACGCTACGATACAGGAGGTTCGTTAGTTTCATCATTTTAAAAATCAAAATCAAAACTTTGCTCACTCCTAATTTGCTCAAGAGGTTTTCTTCTTTTAAAACTACAATAACCCGACATACTTCGTCTTACCGACTGCTTCAAGGGTACATTGTCAAGGTTGCATGTTGAGGGTTATATTGGTCTCGCATTCGATATCTCCTCATACTAACTCATGACGTCTATTCATCAAATTAGGCACTTTCGACGCAATCCATCAAAAACGGAATAACTATATTGAGTTGCCGTAGAATGACATAACATTTAACATAGACATAGCAGCACGTTTTGATAATGATCGAAACCTTTAAGCAACGAACATATGACAAGATGCATAATTACAAATCCTTCAACACAACATATTTATCGACTTTGACATGAACTACCGATTATGACTACAGGAAAATTGACACTATAAATACGTACTTACCGATGCCAATGAAACTACTAGCAGCAAACTTAAATGAACGGAAAAATGACATAATCAAAGATAATTTTAATATTGAAACTACATAAATAATTCCAACATTATAAACGACATGGCTGTTATGGGCATTCAAGTCAGAACAGGTTTGTCACAATCAGCAAAGAGGACAGTGTATGAAAGATTCTGGATTCCTTGACTCCAGACTTTCGTACACTGTCCTTTTGCCGATTGTGACAAACCTTTCTTACTTGCAATGCCATAACAGTTTCGATTATGACTTTGTAATTATTTATTTATTTTCAATTTAATTATCTTTTATTATGTCATTTTCCTTTCATTTAATTTTTTCTGCTATTAGTTCATTGTCATCGTAATTACTTATTTATTTTTAATTTAATTATTATGTTATTTTCCTTCAGTCTGAATACTTTCCGCTATTCATATTTAATTTTCATCATATATTTTATTTTCTGTTTCATTTGTATTAACATTTAAAGTTGATGTGATTGAGTGTGTACATGATAGATGTGCAGGGCCCCACTCGAACAGATACGAGCGTTCAGGAATTAGGGCCGAAACGCAAATCATGGTCGAGTTCCTGCTGATGAACTCATTACTATCAAGCTTAATCATTTTAAGTATCACATTTTTCTTCATTCTTAGACACGTTTTTCTGAGCTTTTGAATGATTCTTAACACCTGTAGAGAACGAACCATGCGTGCTTGTCAGGATCTCATAACTTTATCTTCATCTCAAACACTTCTATCTTCTTACTCAATCAGAGCAGGGAGACTTAGTCGGCAGATGACAGGTCTGTGCGGTGTCAATTTTCAAATGACCAATCGACCGTCATCGTTAGAACAAAGTTGACCAGATTGATAAAGTATTATCCACACGTTTTAGTAAGTATAGTAATAGAATTCGTAATCGAGTAACGTTCAAGTGAGTAATTTTTAATAATTCGTATAAGTAATTCCAATTAAGTTAAGTCCTTACTATGTCGCATGTACTTGCATTAGTCCCTTTCCTATTGAAGTCTTATAATACTACAGATAGGATTTCACATTAGTAGAGTTACATGTATATTATTTTGTGCCTAATTAATTGGCATAATCGAATTCACGGATGATGAATTTTGATTTAATTACTGGCACTTATCATTTTCAGTTTAGAATATTGCTTAATTACCTTATAGATTGACTGTACTAAAATTGATTGAACTTTCGCATGCTGTATATCCTCGCTGTCAATGACGAAATCACCCTTGATTATGTTTGTGTTTATAAAGTCTTTCTGCTGCAGATGATCACATACCATCAATTGTGTGATGACTGCACAACCTTCAGCAGAAACGCCTTGCAACCGAACGCCAGAAACTTTGTATTTTTCTGTTTTATTTCTTCCAAAGTCTCCACGTCTCTTCCAAGTTAAACCCCAAACAGTTTCATTTAGAAAGTGTCATCACAATTACTTTTGACCATTAAACTACATGTACATTCAATGTGTTCATGATCGATCGTTGAACTCCTCATCACGGGATCTCTATCTCGTTAGCAATTTTAAAAGGGTTCATTGTCAATGCAAGTGATGCCAGGGCAACTCTTTTTCTCTATTGAGTTGTGACATATTTTTAAAATTGAACAAAGATTTCCAACTATTGTCCCGACTGCAATTACTTCTCATTCTAAATTTGAAATCCGATTCTTATACGAGTAGATGGTTCATAAATCATAATATGCAAGTTATATTGTTGTTAATGAAAGCCACATGATGCTCTGGGTATAGATTTTTATATGAAAAGCATCTTCCCTAAAGATGTTTCCATTCAACCAAATCGACCGCTTTATTTCTCTAAAAGAAATTCAATATTGAATCAATGAAATTATCTGTTTGGTCATCTGCAACGATGGTGAAGGACTTTGTCATGATGAATACCCTTTAAGTAAAGAATTGGAAGCACTAACGTGCCCTCCAAATCGCGCATTATGCTATCAAAAAATTTTTCTATGATATAATGTTACTCTGTTTGCAAAAAGTACGAAATAGCTGAATTTTTGTAATCTTTGATAGGTTTATTTCAAAACGCGTAGGCAGCATGTATGTTTCAATATGTCTTTATGGCATTGGTAGGATGTTCACAGACTAGCTGGGCTTGTTTTTCATATAGCAAGCCTACAACCGTTCGAGCAAATTTCATTCAAATAAAGCAGCATTTTTGTGCTCCATATATGTTTGAAAGTGATCAAGAAAATATAATGAAATTTCCCTGCATCTTTTGTCACCTACATATTTCTATCATCTGAACATTTTTCACATTGTGGTTGAAGAAGGAAGATAGCATTTGTCAGATCATTCTACTTTTTTACGTATTGCACAATTGGTCTTCACTGGTTTGATGATATGATGCCCATAGCTCGCAATCGTCTTGGAAAAATTCTAAAACTAGTTTGAAGGGTACAAATATGCATTGAAGAGCCTACAGTTTTCCATTTTTGAGGTATTCAACTGCTACAATGAACTACTGAATGTCAGTGCATTTGCAAAATCGGTAACATATGCCGTACCTTTCATTCCTGCACATTCAGACTGATTTTGATTATTGACCTATCTCTGCAATAGGAACAGTAAGCACAATTTGTTAGTCAATACTCAATATTATTGGCGGATTGGTAGCATTTCACGCATTGCTGTAGAATATTGCCTGCTTCATAATTACCTCATCAGCAGTGTCAGAAGGAAATATGAGAGGCATGAGTACACCTTGAACACATTAAAGTTCGCCTTGAAGCCTTGCAACGCTTGAAGAACACCTTGAAGTTCGTTGTCTTATTATGACGTGCGTCATATGCAAGTATATGCGTAGGAAAATCGAAAAGTTGTGCATATGGGCCTACAGCATAGCTATTTAGCATTTCAGCAAAATGTGATTATATATAAGAAAAATGTGTTCATCAAGACTATATTAGGATCATATTGATGCTGCAACATCTATTTCGAAATATACGGCATGTTATAATCGTGAATCAACAACAGTACTTTCACAAAGTTTAGGCGCTATGTTGATAACTCACCTTTGTGAATTACCTCTTCCTCCGTTTTTAGATTAAGCGATCGTTGTCGACAGCACTCCACATTCAGTGGCTGGAACTCCCCTTCATCCTTTGTGATGTGTCGTCCGCATCCCTGACATACATACACGAGCCTCGATAACTGCAGTTGCCCGATGTTGGAAACATCTGCGAGTTTCACAATGAATTCCCTGAAAGGGATTTTATCACTCCCAACGTTCCAGCGAAATTCCTTTTTACCGATGTTGACTTTCACTTGCTGTCTGTGTATCTTCATGGGTTCAGCAGCTCCAACTAAGAGATCATCCGGACGAAGAATTTTCTCTTTAGATAGAAGCATGAAATTCTCCTCTTCGAAACTTCCTCAGTTTTCTGTCGTAATTCACAGACAGCGCCGAATCTGACAACTGAATCCTTTTCTGAGCTCTGTCCGCCAGCTCAACAGTTTTATGTCTAACAGCTGTGATGACTCCATACTGTGGGATACCCAATTGGCGATGGTCTTTGTTTTGTCCGAGGATCTTCCCATCATATGGAAAGTGATTTTCGAGACTTAGGAATCACATTTTTCAGTCTATAGTAGGTTTTGCTAAGCATTGCTTCATCTGCCCGTCTATGAAGACGTTGATGTTCCAAGCAAGGGGATTATTCGTGATGGGATTTTATTGTTCGTAGCAGCAAGGATCACCATCTTGGATCCCGGCATCGTTTCGCCAACTTCAAGGAGAGAAAAGTCCATCACTTCATCGTATTCACTTTCACATGCCTCCGTCCATCAAGACTTGAATACGCCAAGACCCTCATGCAAAACAGTCCTAACCTCCAGCTGCCCATTTTGGCAATGACTTATCAGACTTCAAAAGTGTGTCCAGGGTGGAAAGTCTGTAAATCCCTAACTCCAACCGCCCTAGGCGTTCTTCACCAACGATTACAACATTCTCCAATGTATTTTAGCTGAAGCTGAAGAAATGCTTAGATGGTTTATTGTCGGCTGAGTTTGGATAATTTACTATAGAAAACTCACCAAAACTGTGAAACCACAGTAACCGACACTTCGCAAGTATTATAGAAGTATGGACGTCATGACAACAGTACATAGAGAATGTTGTGCTTCCATTGATTGATATTCATTTGCGACATATTATCCATTTCTTTGCTAATATAAAATCATTAGGATATATTAACTTACAATAACATGCCATGTCGTGTAGAGCTGGTTGCCTACTGTATCAAACAAAAGAAAAACACAGAATTCTATTTCTTGAAACTCTTCGGCAACTGTTGTGAAGAATTTAACAGATTTCTATGCATTATTATAAAGCTGAAGTCATCACATATACCGTGCATTACTTTTCACAAAGGTATTTTCTGCAGTTCTTCAATCTTCACGACTTGAATAATTTTTGTCACGAAGGCAATTCAAGAGAATTTCAAACGTCAAATAATATTTTTTAGCTTCCATCAGTTGACTTTTGATAGTCCCACATAACATTAACATAGATTTTTGAGGTCCAACATTGTTACCAGAACAAATCTAAGTTACAGCAATAATACTGTGCAGCAATGCAGGAAAACCAAGCGAAGGCAGCTATTGAATACACATGTAGATATGCGGCCCAACTGCGACGAATTCCTAAAATCTTTTGTTTCCGGCATGTATAGGATACAGATTAGATCCAATCATTACGAGATACATTGTTGTCATAGCTACAAAGATTATGGCCACAATACGCGTAATAGTTATTTGTACGACGACGGGCTCCTGTAACAAAGGTAATTACATAAATAAACCAGAAGTTTTTTCTGCCGATCATATGAGTCCCCGACTACTCTCTATTAATAATAAGGCAGACGTCAGAACACGACCATGGGCCAATTCCGAAACAATTAGCACGCTCGTCGGGAACATACACTGCAATGGAAATTAGAAGCGGTGCCTTAAAAACGAAAAGCAGGCTGCCTAAAGGCATTTTTGATAAAATTAATTTCAATGAATAGATTCGTCCCCTGGGCAGCAAGAATCCTGAAAACAGTTTTTGAACGTTTCCATTTTATTTGCTTCTTCCTAAAAGAAATTCCCACGCAATCGGCCGCATAACGCAGCAAGCTGAAATTATACCATCTAAAAACAGCTGTTGTCGCCATATCTAGTCCTTAAACCCTTTCCGGAAAAGTAACACACACTGGGGGGGGCCTCATCTATGATCTGCGATAATTCAAGCTGATTACTTTTTTTTTCATTTAACACGAGTTTTAAAGCTGTTTTTAAATTTTTGCTGTACAGAAAATGCCTTTTCGAAGCTATTCAGTAAATTTTACCTTTGAAACAGAAGCACTTTTTTAAGAAAGTTGTTTTCAATCTAATAGTTTTTTTCCAGCCTGCTTGAAGGGCCTGTATGCCATTTCGTTTAACAAGTAGAGAAGGAAATCAACTGAAAGACAAAAATGAAAAAGACTGCATTGGTGTTTTAAGGAGTAGCGAAGGATAGGAACATCAAAATGTATTTAGAAAATTACAAGATCAATTCTAAAGTGTTAGCACAATTTCCTAAGAAAATGAATATCTTCTAGCCTAGACGCGTCCTTGGAATGTGAAGCCGTCACTGGAAGTTTTTGTGAGGTTTTTACTTTTAATCAAGTTTCATAGTGGCTGGAAGAATTGTTTCACCACACCGCCAAAAAACACCTAGACTGACGACATTAGCACTTCGCAGCACAAAATGTCTGATGACTTCAGATAAAAAAATGATGAACCGTCCATATTTTGAAGGCCTTTGATGACATCCATTGTTTAAAAATTTCGCCTCAATATCCGGTGATCAACACTTATATTTTTCTGCCTTTCAGCATAATTTGTGGGCACAGTCTTTTTTTGACAGTGTAATGTTAGTGTCGAGCTCAATGATTTAGATGTGTTAGGTGTCAATCACGAGGCATGAGGGGTGTCCCCGCAGTGAGTCCCGAAGATACATCTATTTTTCTATTTTTGTGGTTTTTGAATTTTTGATGGTATATCAACCCCGCTCATTTCCCATTGTAAAATCAATCAATTTTTCAGAATGATTTGGACATTTCAAGTCCCGAAACTGGCTTAGACGCTATGCACTAGATGATAGCCCACAATCGCCATCCCCAATTGCCTCATCAGGTCTTAAACGGTGTGTAAATATTTAAATAATCCTATGAAACTATTTAGGATCATGAGAGAAAATTTCGTGGCATTGTTTGTGAATTTAGTACATTACTTTCTGAGAACTAAACTTATTTCTGCTAATTTTACATCATTGCTAGGAGTATTATCGGGCCTTGCTGGCAGGATAAAGCGCAAATGCGAATCATTGGATTGACATGAGCGTTGCAAAAACCCACGCGCTGGAACCCCTCCATTAAGAAGTGCTGTGCGTCGTTTACAAGTTGAATATAATATATTATATGGTAATAATTCACTATTATACTGTATAATTACTTGATGGCAATAAGTTGAAGAATTACAGATAAGTTATTTCCTTTTCCTATCAATATAAAAGATATTCACAAATGGAAGGTTTTTAGAATTGATATCTATCTGCTTATTTAATTGAGATGCATGTTTTTGCAAATTTTGGAAATGCTTGATTGAATGGCTGTTTTTTCAAATCACTCAGTGAAACATGTATGTTGTGAAAACAACTTATTTATATCCTAGCAAGTTAGGACAGCGAATGCGTATTCTTTCAGAAGAATCGAATTTTTATTGCGGATTTCTCCAGTAGAAATTTACAATGATTGGACCTTTGAACCTCATCAAATGAACAATGATGTAATCGGCACAACAATTTCATATTCATAAATTTTGTTTAGCCACCTTAACGCAGATCTTCAGATAAAGTGCAAATGGTATTACAACTTTTGTTGTCTTTTTATTTTCAAAATAGTGGAATTCCGTTAATGGAAATCTGCTCTGTTAAACGTCGCTTTTTTACTTTTGACCCTTCATTCAGAGGATGACTTACAAAGTAAGTAAATAATGCCTGTTATTTCTGATCCGTTTCCCAATGAATATTCATTGAATGCATGGTTATGACAAAATTGATACTAATAGTTTTTGGGAGATGAACAGGGGGGGGGCGAGGGATAAGAATACTTCGCTTATTAAGAGGAAGTGAAGATAAGAGAATAATCAACGTTGAAGACAAAAACGGACAATGTTGAAAAAATGAAGAAATGATAAAAGCGGTAACATAAAAAAACTTAGAGAAAAGCAAGAAATAAGAAAAAAAAAAAGCGAGGTAAAACAAAGCTAAACCAATAAACAAAAAACGAAAAAACGAAGAGGAACAAAAAAAAACAACACCATGACAAAAATCAACTCGACGCCAACCCAAAACCGCCCACTCACCCCCCGGGAACCATCGTCACGCCGGCTACTTAATACCCCGAACCCCGATCTCCCGCCCCCTCGCTCACAGAACTGGCTCCCCACGCCTAACGAACCCTGCATCCACTCCCTTCCACCGCCCCCCCCACCCCCGCCCCTCTTACCCCCCATACCCCCCCCTCACCTACTCCCCCCCCCCCCAACCCCATTCCAGAACTCCCACCCCCCCCTCTCTCCCCTCACACCCCCCTCATCCTGTGCCCCCCCTTTCAATTCTCACCATCCACGCCCTCTTACCCGCACGCCCCTCTGCCTCCGCTACCCCCCCCCCCCCCACCCCTCCCCGCACCCCAAACGACCCCCCATCCTCCCGCCCCCAATCCCGCCCCCCCCCCCAACAACGACTCCCCCAGCACCCGCACCTCCACCGCAACACCCATAACCTCTGGTCCAAAACGACCGTCACAATCCCTCGCGAACCTCCACGCAAGGACTATTCCCACCCCTTCCGCTTCCATGTCAACTGTAATGTTCACTTACCCCATTCCCATATACCGAGACAACGCGCCAGCACTCACCGCGATGACATAAATGCACAACCACAAAGCCCCAGCTCCCTCCACTCCAGTGCCATGGCCACGATTGACACGGTTGTCAAGACATAAGTCACTGGTACCACCCCGCACCACAAGGTGGCCTTGTTGACACACAATAACCCAGCTGTATAAAATGAGTACAGTTGATCTCGATCAACCAGTCCGTATTGAGAGTCTATTCACAACCCTTGCAACAGTACATGTGACCCCCTGGCCCCTCCCAGAAGGACAAATTCACCAATGCGAAGTTGGAAAGAGACTAAAACCAAGTTACAACCCTATGAGAGAAACCAGCACCGCCCACATCTATCAAAATCACAACAAATGAACATATCAGAGGCTCGACGCATGAGAAAGGCAGCAGCCCCGAATCATCGTGTATACTCTGCCTCAATATACATGAAGTGTGTCCCCAATAGCCTTAGTGATTTCTAACCCAGAATAATGTCGTGCAATTTCTACTGAGAAAGTTGAGAGACAATCAAATAAAATCAAATGTAACGTTCAGCTATGAGCAAACATCATTATCAACTTTCCTGACGTTTTGACAGAATATAGGCTTTAGAACAGAATTCAAAGAAAAAATGAACAAAATAAAACAGCAATGATAAAAAAAGTAACACTGGTCCCCATCAAATCTCTGACAAAGTAATGTGAAACTTGTTCAAAACTATTTTAAATCGGTTCTCATCGAAGTACGTGCAATCAGACAATATCCGAATGACAAGCTTATGTGATTAATAACCGCGACGAACACATTGAAGAAAACATGACCATATTGGCCGTAAAAGAAGATTAATGTTCAAATGAACAGAACTTTGGGTATCTTTGGTATTGCACCAATTAAAGGAAGTCAATATGCAGCATATAAGCTCGTGTGTATAAAATATCACGAATTCAAGTGATAATATTGCATTCCATTTGACGATGACACATACTCACTATGTACCATGACATCTGTAATTGTCAAGTTTTGGTGCATAAGTCGTTAAGGAATAGCATTTATTTCATCTGACTGATAACAGCAGTAAATGTTAGATCACTGGCTTCGATTTGTTCTTGTTCAGAAGGAGCAAACGATAATCTTCCACTCTTTATACTCTCAAATGACCTTGTTCTCTCCCCGATAGCTACAAATATTACAGCTGATAGGCTTAGGTGGAAGCAGTTGCATCCTATCTTCAACACAATGCGTCTCTTCAGCTGGGACTTGTCGAGCGTTTCCCTGAAGAACATGCCACAACGGAAGTCTTTCTTCAAATGTGATGACATAATGAGCTTGTCATTGCTTGAAGTCGAAGCTACAGAATCAAAACTCGAATAATCCTCAGTCCAACGATTCTATAAACGAAACTAGCAGCAGGAAAAATATCAGCAAACACAGATTTGTACTTCACACCTCTACAACGACCCGCCGAACATGTCGACGTTGGCTGCAATGTTCTATAAGATAAATAAAATCGTTTAAAAGTATTAATTTATTTCCCTTACCGTCTTTCAGTTGAGTCGACTAAGCCTTTATACGTATTTCAGTCCCTACTCTATTCTGGACATAGGTTACTCTATGTTGCTAGTATTAATTTATATTCATTCGTTCATGACTTTTAATTACCTAATTATTTACAAGATTCTCCACAAGGTAGTTTGTTGAACTTTGCCATCATCCTTTCCTGGATCCTTCGAATTTTTTTGACCGTGTCGTGTCTTGAATCGATTGGACGGTACATTTTAAACACATGTGTGACAAACGTTTGGGCTTAGGCAGACCAACCGTTTTATAAACATTATCTTCTGGCCTATGTCTCATGAATTACTTGTAGTTTGTCCAAGAACACTGCTGTGCGTCAAGCAGAGGAAGTTCCTGTGTTCCTACACGAAGGAAAATGGCATAGCGAGTCATTCCAAGGTGCACATAAAATGTGACATTGTCAAAGTGCTTGCAAAAATCTCAGCAAGTTGTCATCCAATTCTTGCAAGAAAATGTGTTGCGGCAAATACATGAGATATGTTCAAGGGAAATATGCATACCGATCTGTGTGATAGCTTTGTTTCTTCGCAATTATCTGGTAGTGCATTGACATCTGCTGCTATGTTAAGGACGTTTGATTCTCAAAGGCAATTTTGTACATAAGTAGTGGTGAGCACGTGGTATTTTCTAATGATTATATTTTTCAATTCAAATTATAATTGGGAAATCTTTCGAGCATGAGATGGAACAATAGAACTGTATGTCATAATTCATGGAAAACATGATCATCGGTTAAGCTAAAACTTAAGTGCTAATACTTCAGATTGAATTTGTATGGAGCAGCTTGGAAATGCTATTTTTTCTCTTTGTGATCGTCTAAATTCACACATGTCGATGCAATCATGACAATGCATTACAATAACGATGTGCCATTTTGACTCAGCTGGCATTCTAAGTAAAATATTCTGTCACAGCAGCTGATAATAAAAATATGAGATGTAAAGATAATAAAAGACAGCAAATTTGGTTCTCAAACGATGAACATTCTAAGAGCTATATAGATCTCAAAGTATGAATGCATCATTTTGACACACTACGGCATGCCAGTGTTTGATTGAAAGGTAAAGAAATGAGAACCGATCAATTCTAATGAAAGCGATCAATGTGGCATATGAGACAGTAATTTGAACAATTATTGAGAATTTCATTGTAGCTTTTAAGTTTTTAACAGTTTTCATCAGTACTCAGCATAAAAGATACAAAACTTGCACCTAAATTCTTGTTGAAGCGACAATCCTCATTGAAATTTAGATCTTTCAGAAAGTCTCACGCGTTCAACCTTTTAATATATTCGAATCTGAAGGTCAAACAGTGAATGAATCAAGCAGTGCTCTTTTTCTTATTAAATATCATGGAATCTGAATACATATTGTCCTTCTGCAGCTGCATTTCATAGAAGTAGAAGTTCCTCCCTTAGAACGGTCTGAACGCTCTCTATTGGCGGTTGAAATGACAGCGGGTTGTCAGCAGAAACGTCTTGTTTAATTCTAGAACTTCACTTGGAATAACTGCAGTTTCTGTTCAATTATATTTCCATAAAAATTCTACTTTTACAAATTAAATCAAAGAAATGCCATGAAATAAAGCTTGATGACTTACGTGAATATCTTCAAGACAAGTTCCAAGTTGAATTGAGAAACATTTTCATTTCAGTTGTATTTCATCAGAATTGACAGCCAATGATTAGATTCACGCATGAAGGATGTCATTGTCTGCTGCTGTTCAGTGCTGATGGAAACCGATGATTGGACAATATACCTGACTGAGGCCTGGAAAGCAGCGCCGTTTCAGCTGAGTTGTTTTTTGAAAAAAGAGAATGAAGTTCGTGACGCAGACAATGTTGCCAGTGACAATGATGCAAATAATTGACAATGGAATTGAAGCAATGGAAGATTGAAAATTGCATCTGAAGGTGCTACCTTCTTATATGCCTCAGGATAGTGCTTGTCGGTGAAGAATTCGGGCACTGCAATGCCGGGCGAGTTGGCCAATCAAATGCGTTGATAATCTTTCTCCTACTGTGTCATTTCAGTGCATGCACTTCCTATGTTGATAAAATGTCGGCCTTATAAAGTCAGAGATCGAAAAATGTGCAAATTTAGCGAATAGTAACAAATTTTAGATAATGTTGCCAGGAATACCTTTCCGCATCATCAGAAAAGACCGACAAACTTTCGCATGAGTGCACAGAGCTTTTCAATCAATTGTGTGTAAACGAAGTTGTAGCTTTTTAATGCGGAAAAGAGTCATGGAATTCGAAATGCTTCTGTATCTATTTCTGTTCGTCTAGAAGTGAGACTTCGGATTCATAGTGTGAGATCTAATGAAGTTTTCTTCCTAAATTCCCGAATCAGCTGCTTATTGTTTTCAATTCGTTGATTGCCACCTAACATCAGGAAAACCGACCCATACTCCCAATCGGTAATTCCAAGTCCGCCTTGAACTTACACCGCAAAATACCCGCATTATTACACACCGCAATATGTAGACATCCATGCAGTTCCGAGTTATGGTACACTTAGTAACGTAATGACCCAGCATTCAATTTGATAGCTTCAAAATAAGCTTTGTCAATTTTATGGATTGTGACTTGCACTCTAAGGCAGACATCTTTCAGGTAGGCTTAAAATTACTAGTCTACACGGTTATTATTTAACAGTCCTGAAACCGATAATATATCGTATAAACAGACGATTTCTATCCTAGAATGAACGGATTTATAAACTGTTACGTCATCACTCATCACGTTGTGGACGCTCATCATTATAAACATATATTTAACGGATATAATCTGTGAATTTAGCTGTAGCTAAGGCGGTTATTTTAGCTGTTACTAAGGTCGGTTATTTTAGCAGGTGCAAGCTGAGGCACAGAAATGTGATATTCCTCGTAGTTCAGCCGGTATCCTGGGCCGAATTTTTGTTAAAGATAAGAAAAGCGAGGCCATGTAAAACGAGATTTGTTGTTTGTTGCAGGTTGAACAAACATGATTCATCTGCTTACAAAAAAGATGATTCACGGGGTAAAGAATATATCTGGACCGAGCAGCGATTTTATTTATTATTGAATTTGAGCAGCAAGATTGTCCACTTGAGAAATAGGACAATATCTGATAATGTTTTTAGCTTCAACGACTTTCTTGCATCAATTGTCATTCCGACAAGTGTATATGGTGAAAATCCATGCCATTGTACGTGCTTGATATATTTTGTTGATATTTCTGAGTTTTGTATTTTTGATGTATTCAGGTCTTGATCGTTTTAGTTTTTTGCAAACGACATAATTTGGAAAGATGCTTTGTGATCTAGTTGTCTATGATTGCATAATGAAGCCCGCGTGTTGAACTCCAAAACTCGGTACATACTTATTCGGTGGAAAGCTCTTTGAAGCAAACCCACTTCTCATCATCCACGACCAACAAGCTTACTTTTTACTTGTCAAGACGATCCAACGCATTTCCAAAGTCCCTAGTTGTGCGGAATCACTTAGTTTCAGTGAAGGTCTCCCCATCGCGCAACAGAAGGAGCGAGCAGCTGAGTGAAAGTTCGTTTGCCAGAGTAGCAACTTTGAGACATTGTTTTTGATAAAAGATCAAGACGGTCACACTGTTGAAACACCCCGCCGAACTCACGATTAATGATCTCAGAAGAGAATCACAGAATTGATAAATAAAGACCATCAACTTTTATGTCTGTTAAGTTCTACAACTTTCAAAAAAATATAATTTTTTTTTTTCGCCAAGAAAAGGACATCATGAGTAGCCTATCGAGATGAAATCAATAAAACGCAATGTTCATAACGTCTGTGTAAAGATCGTGTTAGTATCTTGCATGTCATTTCATTTTGTAACAGCAGCGCTAATTGGGGATCTAAGTCCCACAGTTGCATCAACAGCATTTCTCTCAACTTGACAGATAGAAGACTGAACTTTACTCTGAAGCTTTTAATTTGATTTTTTTGATACAAATAAACTCCACAAGCGGAGTTCAATGTGATTCCTCTCATCAAAAAGTCCAAGTCATCGGTGTGAAACAATTGATCGTGCGAGCATCTACACAAAAAGCATGTGAGTCAATCCATCCAGAAATCGACATGAGTTTTTGAGTTTGGGAAAAAGTCACGCCGAGTAAATTACACGAGTGGGGCGACGTAGCACAGCGATTATCCACGTTGTATCGAAATAAATTAGAATACGTATATGAAAGCTTGACATAACGTTTAGATCTTACGAACCCTTTCATGATCTTGAACATGAAATCATTCCGTGCGTTGTTCTACGCCTTTCGAAGAGATGGAATATCTAAAATTCCTCAAACCCATCTGTCATAACTGAAATCTTTCATGCCTACGCAAATACTTTGTAAAATCGTCGCTCTGCGAGGACCAATATCTTCAACCGGTGCGTCAGAATTCATTACGAACAAATGTGACCATAGAAACAAATGATGAATACTGGGTACTCTACAGATTGTGGCCAAGCAGAGACTTTTTACAAAGTTCAGATATAATAGGTTGTCAAGCAATTTTGAATGCCATTTTGAGGGTTCCAACCATTTTAACTGGCTTGGTTAGCTAACGCCGGAAACGCATTGAAGAGGGGGCTTACGATTGTCGAAGATGAGAATAGCCAAGAACCACAATTTCTTCTCTCACATTTTGGATAATTGCGACGTTGTACATGTTGTAAAATGGTCGAGGGTCATTGTCACCAGCACAGAATTAATGCATTTCCACTCGTCACGGTTGATGCATAACAGCAACATATGATACTCCAATTTGGATAAACAATTTCAAGTTAACTTGCAAATGAATAGTAGAGGTACCTGACGACACCAGTACAGTAAATCCGAACATTGATCCGCAATGTTTTAAGAATAAGCGAGGACCCGTTCCAATGAGTTTATCAATACCGCTTTCACAAATATAGCGACAAACAGCATACGACCCTACTAGACACTGCATTGGAGCACACCACTAGACACACTTACTAGGTCCTAAATGTGAGGCATTGATTTGCTGCATATTTTCGGATGAAACAAAACTTATGTTGCCCATACTCAGCAAAGTGCCAGAAAATTACCAAAGATCCCTATTTGACAACGACGTGCCTTATGCGGAATTTTTATCGAAAAGCTTTGCAAGAAGACATATATATTGCGCCCGCAGCAGTTCCTTTGCTTACAGATGATGAAAGCAGTCCCAAGAGAAAGTCAAAAGAGCAAGAGGTGTTTTTAATTACTCGTTAAAAGAACAATGTAGCAAGTTATTCTAATAAGCAAGTGTAAGACGTGACATGATTCCAAGAATAAAACAATTAACTTAGAGGATCAACTCATCTCTCATAACTCTTGCAAACGAATGAAGAAGGCTGATGTGCCCGTAATAAGAACAGTCCCGACTCTTCAACCCTTCTTATAAATCTGATACTCCGTAATTTTCCAATCAGAAGGAAAAGTGAACCCATGCTGCCAAGCAATGTAAAAGCGGCCGAGAACATGTTGAAAATGGATTCAAACTATTTAAATGAAAACGAACAATATTTCAATTTCAGTGACATTACTTTTGAGATTTTGATGGTAAGCTGCCTAATTCACAAACGAGGACGTAGCATCATCATTACAAAAACCGTAGCAAAAAAACACTAAAAGTGTCTGCAATTACGTGGTGACAAATACAACAAAGTGACCACATGTTTTCGAAACATGACCTGATAGAAAAAGGCTTCTACAAGAAATTGAAGGAATTATGTGTAGCTCGAGAAAAGTTTTGGGATGTCGCTTTCAATGCAGCAGCTACATGCAATTAAATGTTTCATGTGTACTGGTGTCATTAGAAATTGCATCACTGAGTATTCGTATACTAGAAACATTGACCCGCACGTAAAGCACCAGGAGCCCACCCAAACAAACCCCGCCTACCATCGTAATTAGCTCACTGATAGTGAGTCAGATAGATAAACCTCACAACCCACCAAGCACGCAACCACGCTACGGAAAAGCACGACAGAAAACGTTGCTTTATCATAAGGGAATACCACACGGAATGCACATCATGTCAAGATTAGAAATAATGGAACTGCATCAGTAGCTGCATGGAAGAATAGTCTCTTCTGAAGGACCACAGGAACAATTTCAGAAAAAGACCATTATTACACCGAACAACATTATGAACACACCAAAATCGCTCGGACCATTTCAACGAAATCAACAAAAGATTCATCCTTGACTAAAACAAACATCAAGAATAGTGTCATATACGCGTAGGAGAAACAGCCAGTTGACTAAGAAAGCTACTTGGCACCGGTATAAATAAAAAATCATAACGTGATTGTCCACAGATGTCCACACAACCAATCAATGTCAGGACAATCAAGTCACCAAAAAAACACTATTGACCAGAAAGTGAATCGCACAGGTGATCTTGATAACAACAGGAAAAGCTACGTCCATTCATCTGATATCTGCTTGTGAACGATACAAACAACCGACTAGCAAGAGCTTATGATCAAAAACTATAAACATGCAAAACTGAGTCTTCAAAGTCGTTTGATACCGTAAATGTAATGATGCAACTGGCAATATGATTCTTGAGTCAATGTAAGCAGTACAACACCACCAAAATTATGCGATCTTTGCCAGATAACCGACAATATTCTGTATTGTGCAGTAGTAAAGGTCATCAGATTTTAAAATTGGAGCTGGACTTGGGAAGAAGCACAGACTTATGCGAGGCTTCTAACCACCAAAAAACAAGTTGATGTTATTACAACTTTGCACCGGAAGTGAGAAACCGGTCGCTAAGACAGTTACAAGCTACGCCCCGCAGGATTGCGCTACCTCTTTCCTGCCAGATAACTTTGCTTAGGTGCGATTGCATGGTGTGATTAGATGAAGATTTGTATGAGTTAGAACACAAGGATGTTCTATTGTTTTTCAATCATTTTAAGCCGAAGCCGTTCTTTGACAAGTGCTCTCTTGTGAAAAATATCCGCATAAGAATATCAATCACGGTTTACGGTAACACATACACTTGTATAATACACGCTAGTTCTTACAGGTACTGTTGGATAGACTGCTAGAGTGCTGCAGCATATTCCCTTATGGCAGAAGGCATAGAATCCTTTGAAGTAATTCTCCATTCACTAGAACATCCACTTAAGTTCTTTAATGCTGTCATCATGCCCCATCGGAACATAGATGTTAATAATGTATGAATTGATTTCTTTGGATAAAGCGTCCACTCGAAGATACTGCTACAAGCTATCGGTCTCTGATCTTGTGAATGTGAACGTCCCATGGTGCAGACTTCGACAACCGTATAGGTGTATCGATCTGGAATGCCCTGATGACCATCAATAGCGCTGTCTCTTTCACTTCAAGTTTTTAACGTAACTAATTACTTAATCCGCCAATCTTTCACAATGCAGTCTACTGCGTTCGCCGAGCAGACTGCTTCTCCGTTTACTTGTAATTATCACAGAGTTGTCAAATACATTTTGAAACTGGTGAATGATGTTCAGGCCACACGCTGTGTGTGCCTTACATGTTGTAACCACGGAATTGACTCTTGTTTCTGCATTTTGTGGTAGAATAAACTTGAAGAGTGAATCAGTAGAATGGATTCAAACGAGATGACTCCAATGTAATAATTGCAATTGCAGTAAATCACAATTCTCGTAAGTAACTAAAGCTGTGTGTCTTTGCAGTTCTCATGGTATGCACATTCTACCGTATTTGTGAATCACAATACTGAAAGAGCTTTGATGATGTAAGGAGCATTATCTCGACATTTACGAGTTGAAGAGTCAAAACAGGCAATGAATTACATCTGGACCTGTCTGCTGCATTTGAGAACATTCATTGTGACATCTCATCTCAGTAATAAAAAGCACGAGGTATGAGATCTTCCGTAATACAATGCGAGATCATTGCCATTCGGAGATCTGACATCAGTTGAAAAATGTAACTTGGGAAAGTAATCATCAACGTGTACTCAGACGACCCAAAATCTACAATGACTTTTGAGCTAGCTAGACTTTTTATTTATCCAAGGCGCACATCAGACAAAAAGCGTGTTCAAATTTCTCAGAAGGTTGCACGAACGCTCTACACCGTACTTGAGAGGACAATGGAAGGCAGGTGCAGTTTAATTATCGGATGGTAACGCGCCAGGACAAACCCGTCAGAAGCTCGTCGTCAAGTGAGACGGTATTCATGACATGGGATCATGGTCTTGCTACGTGAAGATATTACCAGAAATCTACTTCTTCAAACATGGAATGGTTCCTGTCTTGAGTGGCGAGATTGCTTAAGTACGCGCTTGAGGACTTAGAAGGCGTGGAGACATTCTATACACGATGAGAAGTTACAAGTCAAAGTGAAAAATGTACACTTTCGACCGCTGTCTTTGGCGTCCTGCGACTTCTATCGGTGCGATAGGCAAGCTCGGGGGAAACGACCAACCTTGGAATCGACAGCATCTGAAGATTTTTGATGGGGTACACTGGAGGCACTATGTAAATGCACTGACTGGGATGTGAAAATCTGCTCTTGCGGTTGTAGATTTTCTCGTGATAGTACACATAGTAAAACACGTCCAAAATCATGAAGTGAGGGTCTTTATCCTTCATGATAAAATTTTCATATTTTGTAGAATTCAAAGAAAATTTAGTAGAATAATACTCAGGAAGGTTCTAACCACCAGCATAGGAATTTGACAAGACTATCACAAAGACCGCCCCATTTTTTATAATCATACTATTTTCCTAATCCAACAAGTTGACTCTCATCATACATAGACTGCATGTCTCTAGAAAGGTTCTAATGGAATTCTTTTAAAAACCATATAGAACAGAAATTCAAGTGGTGAGACAAGGAGATCATCTGATTAAGATTTGAAGCAAGAAATCACACAGATAATGTAAATAAAAATGATATAAAATATGCAATTACTAAATAGCTAAGTCAGTAGTGCGGACGAGAGCGTTGGTTTTATTAAAATGAATCTTCTAATAGCAAAGGAAGAACCTGTTTCCTCATTCTTTATTCAAACAATGCTGAGTATCAACAAAAATGTCGAACAGACATCAAAGTCAACGCTATCTAACTGCTATGGAAAGACATCAATCAGTCCTCTCAGTGAATGTGATAATGTTCCATA